>BHFT01020416.1:0-21819 GCA_004320025.1 Laticauda laticaudata | reverse complement strand
GGTACCCTCAACTTCACGCAATGGTAATAGGGCCACAGCTGGACTTACCAGGAAGTCGTCTTCCGAATCAGAATCCTCCTCCTCAGGGGTCACTGGGGCTTCTGATCCTCTCCTGCGGGAGGGGCGAATTGCGTCTGCTTTCGACTTTAGTGCTGTTTCGCGAGGCTTCGCTGGGGACTTTTCAGGTTTCTTTCCTTCCTTTGGCGCCCCCTTTGGCTCCAGCCTGACTCTGCAGTTCACAGCCCGGTGACCTTCCTTCCCACATCGAAAGCAGGCCGAGGGGTTGGGTCTTGCCGCCACTCCTCCCTTCTGAGGTTTAGGAGCCTCTTGAGGGCGGTGGGGGGAAAACTTGCTCCACCCATAACCTCCACGCCGTTTACTTCGATTAATTCAATTTCCACTTCTTCTGCCAGCAAGTACCACATCTGCAAATTTATTGGGGTCTCTCTAGCAGTGCATCTCTGGTACACATCTTCATTTAGACCATCTTTAAACAGTTCTATCAGGGCTTATTGGGGCCAGCCTCGGAAATGGCCTGCTAACTGTCTAAATTCTTGGGTGTAATCAGCACAGACCTCCGCCCCTGTTTTATGGTTTTCATCCTCAATTCGAGCCTTTCGCTCCGCCAGCGGGTCCTCAAACCTGGCCCACAGTGCAGCCATAAATAGGTTTATAATTCAGCAACTGAGAGCATTCATCTTATGCAAAGTCACCATCCACTCTTGCCGCTATTCCCTCCAGAGCCTGGTAACACACCTCACTTTGGCTGCTTCTGAGGGAAAATCCTCCCCATACTCCTCCAATTGGCTCCAAACTTGAGCTAGGAAAAATCCCAAGGCTTTGGGATCCCCTCCGTATTTTACTTCTAACGGAGGCAGCCTAGGAGCTCTACGCCTTCTAGGAATTCCACCTCCCGCTGAAGGCCCCGGGGCTGCTGCTGGATCGGGTTGATTTATGGAGAGGGAGCTGCTCTGCTTCTCCTGGCTGGGGCTTCTTCCCCTCCCCCTTCATACCTTTGTAGAGCTTGAGGTTGTTCAAAGGCTTCATTCAGGAGTCTCCTGGCTTGATCCAGCAAGAGTTCCCTCTTTTCCTTCTCTTGCCAAGGCTCCTCTTTTCCATGCCGGCGGGTAGTTGTGACTCCAGGGGGGGGTCCTCCTCCGGATCTTTCCAACCAACCCCAACTGACCATCTGGCTTCACACTTGGATCCTCTTCACTATTTGGAGATGACATGATCTCCAGGCCCCCTCAGCAGAAAATTGGGTATTCTCTCTGGGTGGGCAGGTGGAGAGATTCAGAATAATGTCAGGCGGAGCTCCATTCGAAATCCAGGAAAGAAATACTTGACTCTTTATTTTAGAGAAAAGATACTTTTTACTGAAAATGAAGTGGTAGCAACCAAAGAATTCTGAATCTGAGAAATTAGGCGCGCAATTCACATATAGAAAGTGATGAAATGTTCCCACCCCAATAGTTCAAATGACACTTCCAATTAGAAGTTGTGGATATGATCATGTGGGCATCTTCAGGTGATGATGAGGCCTCTGTCCGTTGACCTTGGCATATTTTGATAAGGGGTTGCAGTTGCGCAGAGAGAAGAAAGCTAAGCGAGAAATAGAAACCTAACTTTAGCTTATGCTCCCCCCTCCCATTTATACAACAGATATATGTAACACCTCCAGCTCACTTCCCCAAACTTATTCCATTCCCCTCTTCCCCCCTCCCGTTACGTATGGCAGTCGAAAAGATGCAAAGCAATAGCAGAAGATCTTGAAGGCTGACAGGAGAGAAGAGAGAGATGGTGTAGCATGCTTTATTCTTGTAAGGTCATGTGGCTCCTGATTTTTTTGTATTGGCTGAGAACCTAAATAAATAACAGTTAATGTTGCAATATAAATGGCGTGGATCTAAAATTAATGAATGTTGTGTTTGATAGAAAATAGATAATCAGTTACAAAGTATATGTAAATAGAAGGAAACCATAAATCAATTAGTGGATTGCATTCTATCTGCCTTAATATAAAGTTTGGTAAATATCAGAAAATGGACGGAGAATTTTCAAGACATATAAGTGTTGGTGGAAAAACACTGAGTGCAATGTAGGCTGCTGTGAGGAATCTGTTGGAAAAAGATAGAGACTTTTTATAAGCCTGTTTTCTTAGATAACTCTTAGTTATGTAACCAGGGGTGGAATTCTACCTGGTCGGACTGGTTCTATAGAACTGGCTGTTACAATTCTGCACAGTTCAGAGAACTGCCAAATTGCACCACTGGCTGACCCTACTCTTCCCTCCCTGCCCATTCACTCCTTACCTGGCATGCACATCATCCAACTTGTGCCTTCACCTAATTTTCGGTAAGTTCCTAGTGTTCCTTTTTTTCCTCTGACTATCACCTGTTCTGACTATCAGCTGTGATGGGATATTTAGATTAGCTAGAAAGGAGGAAATCGTTGAATTTCTTGCTTTCTAGCTAATCTAAAAGCAGAGCTGAACCTTCTTTAGGACTGAAGCTTCTATTTTTCAGTGCAGATTCAGGCAATAGATTGCAGGAAGATAGATTTCTGACTGATTCTGTAATTCTGTGAGCAACTCAATCTGCCTGCCTGCTTTGCCTGATTTTGGGTAAAAGTTGGTCTTTTTTTAAAATAAAAAATTCAATATTTACATACATTGTATGTTGTGACTTAATTTTGTGAGTTTGCTTGCATGCAAATTTTATGTGACAGACTCAGGTCATAGATTGCAGAAAGGTAGATCTTTGAATGAATCTGTGATTCTGTGGGCAACTCAATCTACCTGCCTGCTTTGCCTTACTTTGGGTAAAAGTAGCTCTTTTTTAAAATAAAAAATTCAATATTTACATAAATATTTACAATATCTATATACAAGCCATGCCCAGCCAGCCATGTGACCATCAAGCCACACTCAGTCAGCAAACCATGCCCTCCCAGTCATGTGACCACCAAGCCAAACCTACAAATTAGGCCACACCCACAGAACCAGTTGTTAATAAATTTGAATCCCACCCCTAAATGTAACAGGAGCACTATAAATGGCTCACCTGGGAATGAATGGGTGCTAAATGAATACAGATTAAATAAAATTGATTGACCTATGCAAAATAAATCTGCTGAGATGGTTTAGTAATATTATATTTAGTAATATGAGAGAATGGATAAAGTTGGGAAATAGTGCAAAATAAATATTTGAAGAAAGAGTGAATGAGTGTTCTCTTTGTGTACTATGCATAAGACTGTATTCTTTAAAACATTGTTTTTGAAACTTGGCAACTTCAAAATGTATGGATTTCAACTCCCAGAATTCCCTGGCCAGGGAATTCTGGGACTTAAAGTCCATATGTCTTAAAGTTGCCAGATTTGAAACATTGTTGTAAAAATGAAAAGCATGATGATTATATACACAGACACACACACACACACACAAATATCTGGGGACAATGAGACTTATTCTAAAGCAGGGGTGTCAAATTTGATTTCATTGAGGGCCACATCAGGGTTGAGTTTGACCTTGGGGGGTCTGTGGTGGGCATGCCCAGGATGGGCGTGGCAACTCAGCATCATTTGTATCAGGAGTGGCAAAGTACACGATCATCAAACTGTTTGTTATGCCAGTAGCACCCCACCCCTGTCCTGAGCTCTGTTTTTGCTGGCAGAAGCACAGTAGGCCAGTCCTTTGCTATTCCCAGAGCAGCCCTGTGGGCCAGATCTAAGCATCCCACAGGCCGGATTCAGCCTGTGGACCTTGAGTTGACACCCCTGTTCTAAAGTATCTAGACTGTATGTGTATCTCATTGTGGATCCTTATTTTTTCATAGTAACAAATATATAATTGAAATGTAAATTCTTTAAGAATTTATTCACATGGTTTAAAAGACATGTTTAGAGATAATGTAATTAAAATATTGGACTGGGACTTGTGGCAGGTGGATAAAGATCTTAGAAAACCTAAGCTCAACTCCACTGGACATCAAAAAGATTCCTAGATATGCACTGTTAAAATATGATTGACTTCCAAATGCTAGCAAAAAGAGTCTATCCTATCTCTTTCTATCTACCTAGTTATCATCTCTCTTTTTTTTGCAGCTGGAAGTAAAATTTAGTTATTCACCCTTATTGATTGATCTGATAATAACCAAATATGACAAACAACTCTGGAAAGAACCAAGAATTTCCTTTCCTCTTTACTGAAGAGAGCCATTGTTCATGAATTTAAGATAGCATTTCCTGTCTTCAGCATTCTCAAAAGTAAGCCAAAGCCATTTCTTTCTTCTTTTCAGCCTCTTAGCAGGGATAATTGAAGGCTGTGAACTATTTTGTACTTCCCAAGAAAAGGCACTTTATCAAATGTAGAAGGTTTTCTTTGTAGTGCCTTTAAGGGCTTTCAGTTATAAATGTTCTTCTGATGCAGAGTTCCATCTTAATTACTTAATACATTCTTTAGCAAGCCTAGCATCTTCAAATAAGATAAGCTCTCAGGAGGTGAATTTCATCCAACTCCACTTGCTGGACTGTTAACAAATGCTTCTCAAGAGATTACTGTTGCTGGGGTAATTCTCTTTAACTGGTTAACTATTGATCAAGGTGCCAAGCAAGTAACATTACAAGCTTTTGACAATCGAAGCAAACTTCCAATCTATTTTCTCCTTAGTGTAAATCTTCTGCAGTCATTTAAACTGATTTGAGGAATAACAGCAAACAGGGAAAGTAGAAGCATACTAAGTTGGCTTTGATGTTTCTAGTTCCATATAGAGTGGCTTCTATTTATTTTTTAAAAGGATAAAAACAATATCTGCTTCAATCCTTCCTTGTTGGAACGAAGTTTGGGCAATTGAACAAGTAGATAACACAAAGATTACTGCATGTGAAGATTGATACATAAAAGTAAAGAGTTTATGCAACTGTTTTTAAATAAATGATATCAAACATGATTAAGTTCTACATTTCTATTTTCCTATTTCCTGATAGTATTATCTCCCTATTTAAAATGGAGCATTTGAAATGACCCTTCTTTTTTTTCTACAGAAATACAAAATGTAGGTTCTGCAAATGGGTACCAGATTTTGAAGTCCTGTGAATTGGATTTTTTTTTTAAAAAAAACACCTCTTGTTAAATTTTCTAGGAAATATATGCAAATCACCTCAGATCCTATTTGGATCATCAAAGTCACCTGATTCAAATAGTTACTTCAAATTTCCAAACCAATTCAGACTGAATCCAATTTGACTGAGATCAGGTTCATTCTTTCAAATAATGTCATCAACTGGGGCCTTGAAAGCAGGTTGTTCCAGTTGGTTTCCTGTTCTTGGGAACTGCACTTCCCTTGCAATCCATATGGCCACAGCAATGCTGGGTTTTAGAAAAGCCATTATAAGTGGGCTTTTTCAACAAGCCTTTGGGGCAGAATGTTGTGGGTGCGAGCTGGCTGAAATCTCTACCGATCATAATCACCAACTATGATTTGTACTACTTTGCTACACTGGTTTGTATTTTTAAACCTTAATTATGAATACAGTATATAAACTGTTCAAAGTCAATACTGATTGGAGTGGCACATAAAGCCAATAAATATAAAACTTTGCTGTGCATGCTTTGGAAGATTATCTTATTCAGGGAATCTGATCAAATCATCTTCCGATCAAATGCATATACTTACTAGGTCATGTAGTGCAGGATCAATATTACAACATATACCACTTAATTCTGACAAATTATTTGTCAGCCAAACAAAATTTCCAGTGGGCAAATTCTTATAATCTGCTTTTACCTCACAAGGAAACAATGTTTTATTAGTTACAATAAGGCTACTGTATTACAATCATCCTTTATTACATGCAACACTAAAACTGAATTCAGAAAACCCATTTTCTGTGTTCATGCAGGACAATGAACCATAAAGTCGTAAAATAAGCTATGTTTGCATGACACATTAAAACAGGATTATTTTTAAAAATGAATTAAAGTAAACTTAGTATGTTGCATGAAGGTATGTCTATGACCTGATGAAACATGTAGGAATAACCTGTATATAACCAACTAGCATATTACTTTTCAATTTCATTACTATGCATGCAAAACTATTTGGGGGAAAAAATCAAGAAGGGCATAACACTCTGTTTAACTATCTGTTTTTATAGATGCTGGGCAGAAATTGCCTATGGTCTAATCATATTTTCATGAAATTTGGGAACTTAATTACAGGCACAAGATTTTCAGTCTGAAATCCAGTAGAATTATCAAGATGTGCTTAGACTTTATATGATTAAATACCCTTAAAATCAATTAAACATATGGGCTTTGGTGAAATTTTCTCAGATTAGATGTATTGTGGATGATGGTACAGATTCAAAAATTCTACACAATTCCTGAGATATAAAAATTATGTGTAAATTCTGTCGGATTGATTGGAATCAGCCTATTAAGTCCGAGTTAAACTGAAGAATAACTTATTCTACCTACACCATTGCAAATGTGTTCTCAAGGGTACTTCCCAAACAAGCTCTTTGAACTACTGCAGAAGTACCTGTACAGCTGTGTGAACTCAGGCTATCATCTGGTTTTGGCAGCTAAGCCAATTTATCATTGGTTCAGGAATAATGTATTGACAACCTTTGGCTATCTTTCCACATGCAGCGCTGAGGTTCATTGCCTCTTCTTGTCAGCAGGCCTCCAAAGCTTCAGCATCTTTTCCTGGTATCTGTCTGCAGGCATTTTAAGCAATGCTTCTCTCATCAAAAAGTTCTTTGTTTCTGCTAATATTATGAGAGATTTTGAAGGGGCTGAGAAAAAAAGAGGAGCAGTTCTAGACATAAACAATCAATATATGGAGAGTTGTTAGAAGTTTTTCTAAAAAATGGCAGTTGAATCTGGGTTGCAGAAAGACTGGGAAGAAGATAGTCAAAAGTTTTAAAAAGTTCCACCTTAATGAACTTTGAAGAAATGTGGGACTTGAAATTACTATTCCTCTTCCAGGGCTCTGGGATGTACCTTAATTATTGCATTAAAATTGCTTATTGGAGTCAGTATGATTCTTGCTTTCTTGACTGAACTCTGCTTAGTGTATGTTTCACTTGATTTTTAGAGTCACTGACCTATTTTACTGGAAAATCAAATGATATTGTGAAAATAAAGGTGACTGCTAAACTGAACATAAATTATTATCTTGTGGGAGGGTTTTTTTTTTGTTCTTACCAATAATTATCAAAGTACTTAACCTAAATTTGGAGATGCAAACAAGGATTCAGTAAATTGTCAGGTTATCTCATTAACTGTAATACTTCTAATAGGCTTCTAATTGGATTTAGATTATCTCAGAAGAGTTACAAAAAACTGGGCTTTTTTATTGCATGAATTAATTTGAATATATCAGATCATTAGATTCTTAGGGAAGCCCTGTGTTATTTAGTGTTAAATGTTTTAAACAAATGTATAATTACTGGAAAAGGCTTTATGTTATGGATCTCTATTTTGTCTTCATCCAAATTTTTGATTTCCATACAAAGGTAAATTCATTTTTCTATTTTTTAAAGTTATCATTGATATTATTTCTTGATTGATACAATCAATGTCAAGTAAGGTACTAATACCACTCTATAAAGCCTTAGTAAGACCACACCTAGAGTACTGCATCCAGTTTTGGTCACCACGTTATAAAAAGATGTTGAGACTCTAGAAAAAGTACAGAGAAGAGCAACCAGGATGATTAGGGGACTGGAAACTAGGACATATGAAGAACGGTTACAGGAACTGGGCTTGGCTAGTCTAGTAAAGAGAAGGATCAGGGGAGACATGATAGTAGTCTTCCAATAATTGAGGGGCTGCCACAGAGAGGAAGGGGTCAAACTATTTTCTAAAACACCTGTAGGGCAGACAAGGAGTAATGGATGGAAACTAAACAAGGAGATATTTAACCTGGAAATAAGGAGAAACTTTCTGACAGAACAATCAACTAATGGAACAACTTATAAATTGTGGGAGCACCATCACTTGAGACTTTCAAGAAGAGATTGGACTGCCATTTGTCAGAAATGATGTCTCCTGCTTTGGAAGGTGTTGGACTAGATGACCTACAAGGTCCCTTTCAACTCTGATTATTTGTCACCTGTCTTATTTACTCCAAAAATAACTATGGCTATAATAAAATATATATTTCTTCACTTGAAATTTACTTTCTATAGCTGGTGTCAACTCCCTGCAGGATTGCATCTTCACGCTGGAATTGGCCCAACTAGTTGTGCCAGAAGAAGCATCTGTTTGTCTCTCCTTTTTAAGAAATTGGTATGTGTGTGTATCATGCTTCTCTGTGATAGGCTGACTCCCTGGAATAGCATCTCATTAGAGGTTCTTCTTCTTCAGTATTACTTGCCATCCAGAATGGCATCATACTGCCTACTTCTAAGTATGCCAAGAGTTTGTGATTATAGTAGGATATAAATTTTCTAAGTAAATATAGAGTTTTTTTCCACCATAAGGGCTATAATATTTGAAAGATTTTAGTGTAGAGATTTAATTTGAAGCCCTGTTTACTCAAAAGTTTGATATAATCTTAATCTAAAAATTGGAGATGTATGTTTGCTTAATATCGGGACAAATGTTTTTCCTTCTAAACTTATTTATTGCAAGAAGAATTTGGATTGCTTGAAACTGGACCTGAACAGTTTCTGAAATTCCCAAGTTATTTGTTTATGCAAAGTGTTTTGTAAGTGTCTAAGCCTACCATTTATGTTTATCGAAAGCTGAAATTATTATTAAGATATATACTGGTCATTTGCAAAAGCTCTGGAATACAGAATGGAAGTATTTCTTTATGATAAATGAGTGGTTATGCGCTTTAATGAATGTTTAATATTTTCTTTGATCTTAAAGTGAGATTAATTCACCCAATGATTATTTTTCATGTTTATTGGTCAATTTAATGAATATTTTGGAAGGATTAGATATCATTCTTTTTATATTGGGCATGTAAAATTTTTCAAGATATTTTGATACATATCATTGGGCTTCTTCCATGATTGTCCTATTATGGCATAATAGTCATATTATTTTCACTGCCTTATTTATCCTCTGGTAGTTTTGTTCTGATGTCAATAGAAATAAAAATAGTTCCAGGTCAGCTGTAATTCTTTATAGGGAATTGAATAGAAGGAGCCTAAATTATATTGGCATTCTGAATCTTGACTAAGATTAATAAATTAAGTCCTAATATGTATTGGATGAAGTATAACCAAAAAATCTCAGTATTTTAGATTAAACAAGAAAGAAAAGAAGGAAAAATCTAGTGGCAAATCACATATGTTATTGCCAATAAAACAGAGACAAATTTGTATATTACTAGGAATCAAGCTTATCTTCATATACATGACTAGAAAAATCTCCCATAATAATTTTCCTCTTGACTTATTTAGAAACTTGGGAACCACACAAAACACAGCCCTTTTACATTATGTTGCTGTAAGGAAAGAAATTAATACAACTTCTAGAGAGAGACAAACACGAGAAAACTATTTACTGGAAAATCTGCTCCATCAAGGGAAGATTATCACTGGACATTATATAAGATAAAGGAACTTTATTTCCATCCTTCTTGAAATAAAGAACTCTGCTCCAAAATCCAATTACTGTAAGGCTACAGTACCAAAGGGAAATAATGTGTCTCTCTCTCTCTCTCTCTGTGTGTTATGTGACATTTGTCTATACTATTTCTTATTGATTTAGCATGTCCATGAAACAAAGTGGGAAAAAATAAATTCTGAACCATCATAAATGAATTTTGACCTCTCCAGAGAGATCAAAAAGATTTCTAATAGTTTTTAGGAAGTAATTTGTTGAACAGACTTTCAATCATAATCAGTATATGATTACCACTTCTATGAAAATGGTAATACTATTAACAAAACACTGAAATCTGTAAGAACTTAGCTGTAAATAGGTGCAAGACTACTAAATTGTTTTGAACAATATATTTATAGTAGTTGAATGGGCTCTTGATATTACAAATGTTCTTTTTCTTTTTTTCTTTGTTCATGATGGAGAACATTTTTTTCAAGGTTGCATATTAAAAATTGATATGCTCTAAAATAAAATTTTCAGAGATTCAACTTGTAGACTTAGCTTTATGGATTGTGCACTTAATAGGTCTGTTCTTTTTATAAAAAGTTGGTTGAGAATTTGTGAGCGTGTCTGAGCTCATAACCATCAATGCTTCAAACTATTTCTCAAGTGAAATTGAATCCAAGAACTTTATACAAGTTATTTTATGTTTGTTTTATTGTATCATACCATTTTTGTGCCTAAATTTAGAGTAATATCTGATCTACATGGGATAACATCTCTGTCACAAATTAATGGTATAGGATAAATTGCAAAAATGGAGTTGGTTTTTATAATGACAAGGGATAGTTTTAGATCTTGTTGGTAGACACATGTGGTAAGTTATCTATATATATAAAAGACTACTCATGCATCATCACAAAATCTCCAGAACCATAAAGCCTACAAACTTGAAATTTGGCACATATGTTCCTCTTGGCTTCTAGGTGCTCACTAAGAAAGGATTTTTTGAAATGACTATCAGAGCATTAGTATTTAGTATATTATTATGANACAGAACAGTTGAGCTAAGCCACACCCAGGCTCCTTGCTGTCTCCTTCTTGCTCACACAACAAATACTGTTTCAGTTCTAAACAGCCCTCAAACTCTCTCACATATTGACAGGACACTAGCCAGATTAATACTGATGGATGCTGGTAGACAGAGGCAGAATTTGTTTTTCCTTATTTTCCTCCCCAAAAACTAAGGCCAACCACATACAGTAGTTTCGTAACAAAGCACTAGTATCAAGCTAATACACATATAAATAGTCTGGGGTTTGGCTAAGGCCAAGGAAATAATTAGGCAATGGATTGGAGTTTTAGAATTATAAAATTATCTGAGCCTTGCTACAAAGTTCACCCAAGCACTGAGGGAAAGGTAGAGACTCAAATTCTCTTATTTTCTCCAATTACAGATAGGGTTTTACCATTAGTTGTTTCAATGTTCTTCCTTCAGTCATCCCCAGAAGGCACATTACAAAAAGCTTCACTACTGCAGAGGCAATGCCATGTGGATCAGATATGATTGAATCCATGATTGGTTTATGTCTGTTCTTCCAATTTAAGATGGTGATTACTTCAACTACTTTTAAAACATTTTTTTTGTTGTGGTAAAGAATGTTGTTTAAGCTTCATTATAGCTGAGAGAAATCCTAAAAAGTTATCTATGCTTTAACAAAAATGTCAGTTGTTGGCATAGCAACCTAGTGTTGGAGTAACAGGAGTTTCATCCAAGATTTTCAAAACATTTCTAACTGCAAAATAATCTTGAGAGGAAAAACTGTTTAATCAAGAAAGGTAAGCAAACATATTGATGTGCCTTTAGGGGAAAACTTACTCTGAAAAAAAGGCATGTACACAATTCCTTTTTACATCAAATAGATGAATATAGCTAGAATATGTTAGCAATTATAGACTAAATAGACTTTGCTTATTTCTGTAGCATAATTTTTTATATATTGTAATAGGATGCTGCTTTCTTTTCATACAAATTGCTAACAAAAATCATTAAGGTTTGTATAAGATCATACATGCAGTTTGTTAAACATGCTCACTGTAAGGAGTTAAAACCATTCAAAACAAGCAAAAGTATCCTGCACAGCTTTTGTACATCTTTTTTTCAAAGCAAACAGTAAGCAAAGATATTATAAGATATGTAATATGTAATATATGCTTACATTCCAGCAAAATTTTAAATGTATTTATGTATGAAAGTAAGTTGTATATCTACACCCTGTATTTTACTTCTCATATTTGTCTTGTTTGGGGATAAATTCATTTTTATTACCTTTGAAAATTTTGAACAAATTAAAATTATAAATCTGGTTAGATGATAACTGCTCCCAAGTAAAGATTCCTGAGAATACCATGAATGGCCAAGAAATCAGCATCATTGAAGAAATCCATCAGTAGCTTGCACTTGAAAAACAAATGACCAAGGTCAAAGTATCTTACTTTGTATACATTATGCAAAGTCCCAGCTCTGACAAAAAGGCTCTAATGCTGGAAAAGGTAGAAGGAAAGAGAAGAGCAGCAAGGTGCATAAAATCATTTAAGGAGGTGATGAGTGAATTGTTGGTAATCATGAAAGAGCAGGTTGGGGGTAGATCTTCTAGAGAAACTTATCTATATGGGAATCAGGCATGACTTGGCACTTAATCAAGCAGATAAGCAAATAATGGAAATAGTCCAACATAATATATTTATTTTGTGGAACATAAAAGTCTTTAGATATTTCTCCAAGGTGAAATAGGGACTGACCAAATTGGACAGATTTTCAAGGAAACAATCCTGATCTGCGATAGATTGGTGAAGAGTACACAAATGAAAATTCAGTTCTAGGTACTTGGCCACTATTCATCCTACAGCTGCTTATAAAGTGTAAATATGTTTCTAACAGGATCATCTTCAAAAGTTGTAAACAGTTTTGGTGATATTTTATCAGGTTCCACAGCTTTATTGCAAGTGATATTTTCTAGGATAACTTAAGTTCCCTTTCCAGAACATTTGATATATTTGAACATATTTGTACATATAATAATAATAATACTTTATTTGTGGTCACAGACCAAAACACAAGTACAACAAAAGAAGAACATGGGAAAATTGATCATGAACAATTGGTCACCAAAAACTTGACTAAGGGGAGTTACAGTGTTCTCCTCTGATGGTTACAGCTCTTAAAAAAAATTTGGAAACCAGAGAAGTGATGTATGAGGAGCCATCCCCTAGACAATACAAGAACAAATTACTGACACTGGGCTAAAAGGGTCTGTTTCAAGGAGAGACAGTAACTTAGATCTGCCTGCGTTATACATAGGGCAATATAAAAGGACAAGCTCCACAATTTCAACCTCAGCTCTGTCACAGGGGCATAGCCGCTCGTTAATCGGGAGCCTCTTAAATAGCCCATCCAGTAGTGCTGAGGGCAGGACATTAAAGCAAGGTAGGGAGAAAGCTCTTCTATACTTGGGAATGGTTAGAGTGTAAAAATAGGAAACCATCTTCAGTCCATAAATTTGTACATATTCCTTTTGGGACATTTTTTACATAATTCTTCCATATTTTTGTGCTGTTACTTCTTTATACCTTGTTTTTCCCTAAAAATATTTTAGGATTTTTTTGTTCACTTCAAATTTAAGGAAATTACAAATGTGTATCTGGAGTTCTTCAGTCACTTAGTAGTCTTGTGGAGATTTGAACTAGATTTCCCAGGTTCTCAGCCCTTATCCACTAAACTAATTCCAAGTAGCCCAAAATCCCATGAATGAATTCTGCATGAATACTAAACATTTAACTATGCAGTTAGCACTTTGAGATTAGTTTGATTATCCATCTATTCCTACATATTCAGGAATATAGGCTGAGTGGTACTGAGCAGAGCAGATACATTTCTTAGATATTTGGTTACATTAATATGCTCCTCATAAATCTTACCCTTCACAAACATTATTTTCTAGTACCATTCACCAGTAATGGGGCCATCACAATTGCAGAAAACTCTAATAACTACCCATAAGATGGCAGACCTAATTAAATTTGGCTGTTTCTTAAAATGCTAAGTAGGAATGAACCTGCTTGGATGGGAAATATCTAGAAATTACCAGAACTCAAAGCTATTAGGAAATTAAGCAATAAAAGTTAAAAATTGGTAAACCAGATTTAAATTATTCTCTAGGAAACGATATAGTCCACTTATTTATTCAATGTAGCTGCCTACTTTGCCATTACTAGAAGAGACCATTTCTACTCCTGGACATTTGTCTTCATAAGTAAACCTCTCATGAGGTAAACCTCTATGATTGAAAAGTTATGGAAGCACATTGCCATGGTAAGCCTCAGAGAAAATTTTTTTCCCTCTAAATGAATTAAAATGTGCTTGTTAAATACTTTATAATAAATTGCATTTTATATTTTGTTAGTTGTGGAACAACATTTTTAAAGAAGTTCTTTCCAATGGAAAATAGACTTAAAATATACACTGCTCAAAAAAATAAAGGGAACACTTAAACAACACAATGTAACTCCAAGTCAATCACACTTCTGTGAAATCAAACTGTTCCACCTAGGTAGCAACACTGATTGACAATTAATTTCACATGCTGTTGTGCAAATGGAATAGACAAGAGGTGGAAAGCACGGCAGTTAAGCAAGACATCCCAATAAAGGAGTGGTTCTGCAGGTGGTGACCACAGACCACTCTCAGTTCCTTTTGCTTTCTGGCTGATGGTTTGGTAAATTTTGAATGCTGGCAGTGCTTTCACTCCAGTGGTAGCATGAGATGGAGTCTACAACCCACACAAGTGGCTCAGGTAGTACAGCTCATCCAGGAGGGCACATCAATGCGAGCTGTGGCAAGAAAAGTTTGCTGTATTGGTCAGGCGTAGTGTCCAGAGCATGGAGGCTCTACTTAGGGAGACAGGCCGGTACATCAGGAGACCGTGGAGGAGGCCATAGGACGGCAACAACCCCAGCATCAGGACCGCTACCTTGGCCTTTGTGCAAGGAGGGACAGGAGGAGCACTGCCAGAGTCCTGCAAAATGTGCATGTGGCTGCTCAAACAGAAACAGACTCCCATGAAGGGTGGTATGAGGGCCCGACGTCCACAAGGTGGGGTTCTGCTTACAGCCAACACTGTGCAGGATGTTTGGCATTTGCCAGAGAACACTAAGATTGGCAAATTCGCCATTGGCACCTGTGCTCTTCCCAGATGAAAGCAGGTTACATTGAGCACATGTGAACAAACATGACACAGGGTCTGGAGATGCTGCGGAGAACATTCTGCTGCCTGCAACATCCTCCAGCATGACCGGTTTGGCAAGTGGGTCAGTAATGGTGTGGGGCGGCATTTCTTTAGGGGGCCACAAAGCCTCCATGTGCTCACCAGAGGTAACCTGACTGCCATTAGGTACCGGATGAGATCCTCAGACCTTTTAATGAGGCCATAATGCTGGTGCGGTTGGCCTGGGTTCCTCCTAATGCATGACAATGCTAGACCTTCATGTGGGCTGGAGAGTGTCAGCAGTTCCTGCAAGACGAAGTCATTGAATGCTATGGCCTGCCGTTCCCAGAACCTGAATCCAATTGAGCACATCTGGGACATCATGTCTCACTCCAGTCACCAATGGCCACATTGCACGCACAGACTGGTCCAGGAGTTGGGGGATGCTTTAGTTCAGAATGTGGGAGGAGATCCCTCAGGAGACCATCCACTACCTCATCAGGAGCATGCCCAGGCATTGTCGGGAGGTCATACAGGCATGTGGAGGCCAACACACACTACTGAGGCCTCATTTTGACTTGTTTAAGACAGTACAATCAAAGTGGATCAGCCTGTATGTTTTTTTTTTTACTTTAATTTTGAGTGTAACTCCAAAATCCAGACTTCTATGGTTGCTAAAATTAGATTTCCATTGATAATTTTTATGTGATTTTGTTGTCAAACGAACATTCAACTATGTAATGAAACAAAGTATTTAATAAGAATATATCATTCATTCAGATCTAGGAAGTCTTATTTTTGTGTTCCCTTTATTTTTTTGAGCAGTATATATATTTAAGAATCCACAGCTGCCAGAATAATTTCTATCTCCTTTCATTGTACCCTTGCATTAGTGTTGTCATGCACATGCCTGTGCTCATACATATAGATACACATACACACAATATTTAAGACGTTTGGATCATGCCATCTGTTTTCTATTATTTCATAAAAAATCCTCAGAACATTTAACATTCAAAAATGAAGAAATGTAAAATCACTGCTTTCAGTTCAGTTATTTGAGCAATTAGTGTTGAAAAAAAAAGAGAAGGAGAGAGAGAAGGAAGAGGTATTGCAGGAAAGGACTTGCTATGTAACTCATTAGAGAGCAATTTAAAAGCAATTTACTAAGTATTTATGTTCTCTCTTCATCAAAAGCAAGCGTGTCTAATAAGAACACTCAGTTCCTCGATATTGTGATACTAAGGCTCCACCATTTGGGGAATAGATAACTCACCTCTCTGAGCTTGGCATTTAGCCAGTGCATATGGTGAACATAGGAAATCATTCTGGGAATTTTTAAGGAACAGACAAAAATCAATCAATCAAAAATTAATCAATCAAAATACTGCTGAAAGAGACTTAGAGATCTTCTAGATCAACCCCTTGCTTAAGCAGGATACTCTAGTCCAGGAGTCGCCAACCTTTTGGACCTCAGGGACCACCAAACACATAATTTTAAATCCTGGGGACCACTAATGTGAATTTTGATTAACGGTGGCTTGATGATGTTGGTGGGAGAGAGAGAGAGAACTGATCTAACATTCTCTCTCTCTCTCTCTCTCTCTCTCTCACACACACACACACACACACACACACACACACACACACACNTTCTCTCTCTCTCTCTCTCTCTCTCTCTCACACACACACACACACACACACACACACACACACAGAGAGCAATGGTGGGATTCAAATTTCTTAAGAACTAGTTCTGTGGGCTTGGCCTAATTTGTGGATGTGATTTGGTGGTCATGTGACTGGCTGGGCATGGCTTGTATGTAAATATTATAAATATTTGTGTAAATATTAATTTTTTAATTAAAAAAAGCAACGTTTACCCAAAATCAGGCAGGCAGATTAAGTTGCTCACAGAATCACAGATTCACTCAGATATCTACTTTTCTGCAATCTATTGCCTGAGTCTGTCACATAAAATTTGCTAGCAAACTCATAAAATGAATTCACAACACACCATGTTTGCAAATATTGAATTTTTTTTATAAAAAAAGAGCAACTTTTACCCAAAATCAGGAAAAGGAGGCAGGCAGATTGAGTTGCTCACAGAATCATATATTCATTCAGAGATGTACCATTCTGCCATCGGCTACCTGAGTCTGCACTGAATAATAGAAGCTTCAGTTCTAAGGAAGGTTCGGCTCTGCTTAAAAGGAGAGCCAAAGATCTGAACATTAGCTAGAAAGCAAGAAATTCAATGGTTTCCTGCTTTCTGGCTAATCTAAATCTCCTGGCACAGCAGAACAGCTGATGATTGGGGGAAAAATAATCCATCCAAATTGATTAGACCTATGGAAAATGGTAAGCTATGAAGAATTATTAGATAGTAAAGGGAAAGTAAAATCAAACTAAGAACTGAAGGAAAATCATAATCGATTGGTGGCCATATTTGCAAATTCAAAATAAATATTAAAAAGATTTAAAAGATTTTGACAAAGGGAAGAACGAATTAGATAAAATATTAATGGGACCGGAGCAAAAACTTATAACTAAAATATACAAATATTTGCTAGATTTCAAAATGGAAGAGGAAATAGTCAAAAGCACAATGATTGCATGGGCACAGGATTTTGGGTACAGTATAGAATTAGAGGAATGGGAGAAAATATAGAACATAAATTATAAGTTAGCAGTATCCATAGCATACAAAGAAAATATGTACAAAATGTTTTATAGATGGTATTTAGCTCCAACGAGATTGGCAAAAATCTACCCCAACATGACCCCCAAATGTTGGAAATGTAAAAAAGTTGATGGTACATTTTATCACAATTGGTGGTTGTGCCCCAAGGCCAGGTCATACTGGATTCAAAATAAAAATTGGTTACAAGAGATCACTGGGTATCAGATTGAGCTCAGACCGGAAACCTTCCTTTTAGGAGTCATCAAAGAAAGATTACCGAAAGAAGTAAAATACTTATTGTTACATATTACAACAGCTGCCAGAATAGCCTTTGTGCAAGTATGGAAAACACCAAATACCCCTAATGAAGAACTAATAATATACAAAATAACAGAAAGTGCTGAGATGAATATGTTAACAATGAAATTGAAAGAAAAAGACTACTCTGATTGGGAAAAAAAAAGGAAAAATAGCAACTTAGCAAGCAAGTTTGCCAGGTGGGCAGGGAGGTTCCCATGGGCCCACTCCCATGTGGGCAGTGTAGCCTTATGTCCCGTACAACCTGGATTAATTGCTTTGGGGGGGGCGCTCTGGGGTGACATTTCTCTGCAGACCATCAACATTTTCTTGCAGACCACCAGTGGGCTGCAGACCACCAGTTGACAACCAGTGCTCTAGTCTGTACCATTTCACACAAATGTCCAGCCTTTTCTTAAAAACCTCCATTGATGAAGCACCTACAACTTCTGATGGCAAGCTGTTCTGTTAATTGTCCTCATTCTTAGGAAGTTTCTCAGTTCCAGGTTGCTTTTCTCCTTGATTAATTTCCATCCATTATTTCTTGTCTTGCTCTCTGATGCTTTGGAAAATAAGTTGACCCCCTCCTTTTTGTGGCAACCTCTCAAATACTGGAAATACTGCTATCGTGTTCACCCTAGTCCTTCTTTTTAGATTAGCCAAATCCAAATCCTGCAACTGGTTTTCAGCTGGTCTCCATGCCTCTAATCATCTTAGTTGCTCTTTTGTAATGTGGTGACCAAAACTGATGTGGCCTTATAAAATGGTACTAATATTGCACATGATTTACATTTCATATGAGTATTAAGGAAACATCTTGTCCATTATATGTATAAAATAATATTTGTAATAAACAACCCATCAAAGTGCTTAGAATAATTTTCAGAAGCATTCATACAAGAGATCAGAATTACAACATAAGAACAAAACATATGTTGTTGGGCATACAGAGTTACTGGGAAACCATATACAGTGACTGAATTATTGATTACATACATACATACATACATACACACATACATACACACTATGCATACAGTATATACATACTGATTTGGTGAATATTAGTGCTTCTAATTCAAATAGCTGACTTCTTAGATCAAGCCGAGGGATAGGGCCAGGCAGACACATACATACCCACCCTCACAAACTTCCACCACCCACCAGAGAGCAAGGCTGCATATATTATATTTTTTATGGTTGGTAGGACTCATTTCTGCAGAAACTTTACTGAAAAAAATGCAACTTGATTCTTTTGTTTTTTCAGTAGCAGAATCTTCATGAGTTTTATTATTAACTGAAAAATTAGAAAGTTTGGCAATCTATTTGCTTTTTCTTCTACTATGAATATTTTATACAAAAGAGAGACTTAATCATTTTTGATGTTTGTATGAATGAATTAAATATCATCATGATAAATGTTTGCCAGCAGTAAGTCTATCTGCTAACCAAACTGGTGGGGCAAATGTCGACCTATTCCTGAATCAGCTGAAAATGATTCAAGCTTGAAGTTTTTTGTCTCTATGGTCCATCACTATTCTACCTCTCTGCAGTCATCTCCAAGATAACAGAATTTTATATATATTGGGATTGTCTTTAGATATTATTAGAATAAGGAGGCAAATATTAATGCTACTGTAACTAATGATAACTGAAGCCAGCCTCAGTCATGGACTGAGACATAAGATGAAACAACATCATGAACACAAAGCAGAAAAATGATGTTGCCAAGTATGTTTGTGCCATGCTTATATGTTTGCAGGGGACAAAGTGACTGTAGTGTCCCTTCTGACTCCTCTGGACTTTCGGGATGTTTACATAACAATCTCTGTTCTATTTTAAGAAAGATCCCATTTTAAAAAAAAAATAATCTGAAGTGAATGTGAACTAGACTTGTAAGTCTAATTTGACTTTGGAAATAGCATTTCAATCTGCTGATTTGATTCAAAGCACAACAACAGCAACATTTGTTGGCATCCCAACTCCAGTAGATATGCCCAACCATATATACGCTTATATACATTTGTGGTCGTTCTATACATTATTTAGGTGTAAATCTCAAGGACCATAGTGGAATCTACATATTTCCAAGTATCTGGAGAGTGATCATTCAGCCCTATTAAAGATTACTCAAAACTAGATGAATATTTATAACAAGCATACTATTGAATAAACACAACCTCCTCCAAAAAGCTTCAGAAAATTTTAATAAGTTTTGAAATCTATCCTTTTATCTATCTATCTATCTATCTATCTATCTATCTATCTATCTATCTATCTATCTATCTATCATCTATCTATTTATCATATATAACTCATTAAAATCTATCTATATGGACCATTAAATTGTTCTTTTTCACTGTGCGTGCAGAAATTAACAACATTCCACAGCATTAATTTTGCAGGATTGCTTTGCACAGTTCAACCATAGAACTGAAGATTTGATAATCTTTGGTGTATGTTAAACAACACTGAAAAAAAGCTGAAATTATTTTGTTATTTGCTCAGGTGAAATGTTTATATGATAAGATGCAAACTTGGAGTGAGAAAAGCAGGCTAACCGATGTGGAAGGGGAAAATATGTTCCAGCTCTTAAGATTATATGAAATAGCAGTGGCATCTGAGTCATAGTGTTCTATTGCCAAGCGAAGTAGCTAATTAATACTGGATCATAAAGATCAAATGTCTGGCAATGTAAATCACATTTATGACACTCATAACTGAATTAGTTCTAAGACCCTTACTATTAGGTTCAAATAATAAATACATTCAGAAGTCACAGAATCTGTAAGTATTAAAATCACCCCTAAAGGGAAGTTGCTGCTTTTTATCTTATACTATTATCTTGATTGATACACTATATTATATATTCTGTCATCAAATCAGAGTAATTCCTTTAAACAGAAGATTAACCAACCCACTCAAAAATGAGTAAAATAAAGTGTACTGTTTCTTTGACAAATTAATATACACCTATGCACTAATTATCAAAAGCTGAACACTTGAAGACATTCAGTATACTTTGATAAAATATGTTCTCTGAGAAACCAAATAGTGACATTTTCTGGGTCCCTGTGTGGTATCACAGATATTTGCCCTGTTCCTTTCACAGCAATCATGCCCATTTTTTATGCTTTGTATGTTTTTCTTCAGTTACACATTGTATTTTAACCCATTGGACATACTAGACATAAAAAACAATTGACAATGTAAGAACCTAGTACATGCTACATTATTTAACTAAATGTGAATTTTGAAAAATTAAATGAACTGACAGCTATATTTCCCCAAAATAATTTAATTATAAAATTGAGTTTGCATCATTATATCATATTACATAGTATATTAAGTATTAGTTGTTACACATGATTTACATTGAAATGAATAGGTGTTCCTCTGTTGATTCTCTAATTTAAAGATTTTACTCCTGATCAATTAACTAATTTTATATGCAGATATAAATCAAATAAAAATTTTAATCTGTAAAAGGGAATTAAGTGCTTAAATTATATTTGCTGACATTCTGATAAAAATAACTTTTTTTCAGGAAATGTAATGTCATTCACTGTTTTACTTTTACTGTTTGGTTTTGGTAAGTTGTATAAATCTAGTCAGTGAAGTTTATTCCTACATTTATAGTTTAGTATCTCAACAAATCCTGGATAAAACAATTATGATTTAGTGTTAGAATGTGAATTAGATAATTGGTTTTAAGTGAGTTGTTATTTTCTGTTTATTTCTCAGTTAATATTCAGTTTGGGAAAACAAACAACAAGCATGTCAAAATCATATTTTAATTGTCAAGGTCTATTTTCCCAAGTCACAGTTAGAACATATATTATCCAGTTGTATTTTCAGATGTGGAAAAATCTAGCAGAGATTATCAACAACAAGTTCTATATTATTAGATTTAATTTTTCCTTGTTTTTTTTTAAAGCCCCTGTCACACTGCACCAACGGATGCAAAGAGGATGTAAAATGGACAAAAAAGCTTGCCATCCGTTGGT
>BHFT01020412.1:0-14038 GCA_004320025.1 Laticauda laticaudata | reverse complement strand
GTGTGGAGATTTTTTGTTTTTTGAGTGCAGGTTCCAAATAATTGAAAGTCGTGTGAACCATCATTGCTTTCAGGTCTTTTCAATCTCTATGGCTTCCTCTATTAATTCTGATAGCTGGGATTTTTTCTATAGTGGCTGGCGTTTTGGTGCCATTGAAGTCAATACGTATACCTGTTGCTTTCATGTGTTAGACAAGTGAGGAAGTGGTGTGTCCAGCTTTTTTACTGAATTGTTTGGTTTACATGTGCAGGCAGGTATCTTATTTCTTCTATTGCGTCTGTCCAACGCTATGTGGCAGACATGATGCACAGCGGCGACTTCATATATGCCTTGTTTTCCAGGTCAATTTTATCTTTGGGGTTTCTTGTCTGTTTTGAAGGCAGTCTTGATGTGATTTGCCTGTCGTCAGATCTTACTGTTTGTTGGTCTGTAGTACCCCTCTTATGTTAGGGCAGGCACAGCTGTTCCATAAGTCTGTTGATCTCTAGCGTCTCCATTTATGCTGCCTTAGGGTGTTTTGTGATCAAGCCGGTGATTTTGCCTTTTGTGGGAAGCCATTAGCTGTCACTACTTAGTCAGGTGCATAGCTTCAGTCTTTAGTATTTACCTGTCTTGCCAGGCCATTTCTGGTTCTTGGTGATTAGTTGAGTGTTTTGGCCACAGAGTTTATCTGTGCTGGGTGGTGATGGGATTGGGTGTTGAGGTAGCGGTTGGTGTGTGTTTTTTTCTGGTATATGGTGTGTCCTAGTGTGCCATTTATTTTTTTGTAGGTTAGTACATCTAGGAAAGTTGTTGTTTGTTTGTTTCCATTTCCATGGTGAATTTGAGCACACACCCCCAAATCAAATTTAAAATCAAATTTTCTTAAGTGAAAACTTAAGAAAACAAATATATGTATCTATATATCTATATATTTATATATCTATATCTATCTATCTATCTATCTATCTATCTATCTATCTATCTATCTATCTATCTATCTATCTTCCAGCATTCTCACAAACTATAAAGTTATCCAGTTAAAAATTAGATGTTTGGTTTTGGCAAATCCATGTTTACATCTAGTAACAGCTATATTATTTTTTAGATGCTTGACAAATAATGTTATGAATTTCCAGTTATTGATGTTGAGTTAATTGTTCTATAGCTATAGATTTTGCTTTCCTCTTGAAATATAGGCACACATATTTTTTTCTTTTTCCAGTCATCAAGAGTTCATTCATTTTCCAGTATTTCTCAAAGGTGATATCTAAAGTTTGAGCCAGGTCATCAGTACTATAGAATGCAATACATATGATCCTGATGGTTTAAACACATTCAAGAAAATATGTGCTTCCTGGCCATGCTTTTATGAAACTCAATTTTTAGTTCTGTGCTTTATGCTTTGTCTTTTCTTTTGTTACTTTTTGCATTTCAATAACATACAGCATAACTCTTCCATTATTTTGAGAATGTTTCAAAAATTCATTTTCCCTATTCTTAGCATCCTTTATCTATCTGAATTTTATCCTTTCTGAGACCAACTCTATAGTTCTGAATTATATAGTTCTGCCTTTCTATATCCTGTATGCTGTCTTGTTTTCAGATGTTCATTTGCTTTTTCTGCAAGCACATGGATGTCTTCTGATTTTTTTTTCTTTATTGCAACTGCATGTTGAATTTCTTCCCTTTTATGTTATTGAGTACCATCTTGAATTCCTTTTCCCAAGCAGTCTTATATATTATTACTCTGTCAAAATCATTTTTTAGAAGTCCAGGATGGGCTTTGTTTTAATTTCCTTTAAAATCAAGAAATTCAGAACTGAATCTTGAATCCAACCAATAAAGGAATTATGACCAGAAAGTTTTTTAGCTGCCAGTATTCATTTGCTGTTGCTATTGGTGTTTCCAATGGGAAAGGTCCTATTTTTTTCCAAAAACAGTTGCTTGGGTTTTTATTATATTATTACAACAGCAAAGTGGAATATGGGAAACAAATAATTGAGCTGAAAGTTGCTCAAATCCAGTGAGGCATTTACTGTCTCTGTTTTCTCCCCATTAGAATCTCTGTTCCATGCTGAAATAAAGGTCATTACTCAGACAAAATAAGAAGTCATACATATTGAAGAAAAAGAGGAAATGTTCTATTTGGGAAGAATGCTGTTCATCTAGCCACTATCTTAAGAAAAACAATATACTCTATAAATACTAGCTAGTATGGAACAGAGTGATTTCTTATTTGTAAACTTACATATTCCCAAACTCATGGCAGAAATGCCTAATTTTGTATCATTTCAAACTGTATTGGAAATTTATAACCTAATTGAAGCTCCCTCACATAGAGTTGTTGCTCCTCTTCTTTTATTGGAAATAAGTCATCTCAGATTGGAACACATGTTAGCAGCGTTCCAGTATCTAAGGGGTTGCCACAAAGAAGAGGGAGTCAACCTATTTTTCAAAGCGCCTGAAGGCAGGACAAGAAATGGATGGAAACTAATCAAGGAGAAAAGCAACCTAGAACTAAGGAAAATTTTCCTGACAATTAGAACTTAATCAGTGGAACAACAACCAGTATTCAGTCCTGGATATGGGACAGAAAGAGCATTGGTTGCACTTTTTGATGGTCTCTGATGGGAATGAGATGGGGGTAGTGTTTCCATCCTTGCTCTACTTGACCTTTCGGTGGCTTTTGAAACCATCAACCTTCTGGAGTGGCTTCATGGGTTGAGAGTGGAGGGCATTGTGCTATCCTGGTTCACTTCCTTCCTCTGTTTATTTATTTTATTTTATTTGGTTTGTCAATTGCTTACAAGATAATAGGTATAAGTAAAAACATAGTTTATGAATACAGGATAAAGAAAAATAAAAGAAACAAATAGGACAGGGACGGTAGGCATGTTGGTGTCACACTGGATGCTAGCACGCTACCCCAGCAAGACCTCTTAGCAAAAGGGATAGTCCATATAGCAAACATCTAAGGTAAAGTTTTTGAGGTTTGGAGAAGAAACCACAGAGCATAGACGTATTCCAGACATTGCCACTCTGTTGCTGAAGCCATATTTTCTTGCAACAAGCTTTGGTGCGATTAACTCGAGTTTGTGATCAGATTGTTTCTCTTGTTTGTTATGGTTGAAGCTGAAGTATTATTCGTCAGAGAAGAGAGTTCGGAAAACTCTTCTGGAAAATATTTCTGGACTTTCCTCAACCTGGAATAGAAGAATACTTTATTGCCAAGTGTCGATTGACACACAAAGGAATTGTTCTCTGGTATAAATACTCCATCAAATACATAAAGAAAAAGTTACATTCAATTAAGAATCAGAATTATAAATGTACATACACTTATGCATAGTATAGGTACAATCAAGCAGAGCAAATATCATAAAGCAAAAACAGTCATATCAAGATACAACAACAAAGTTATAGTCCTCCGTGAGAATCAAAGTGGTGAGGTGATGGGTTATATAGGAGATGATGAAAGCTAACAGTAATAGTAGTTGTACACTTTGTAATAGTTTGAAACAGTGTGAGGCTGAATTATTTGTTTAGCTACAGAGTGATGCTTTTAGGAAAAAAACTGTTACTTTGTGTCTCAGGCTTCTGTGTTGCAGTGCTCTATTTGATCGCGTTGTTATTGAAGAAAGGATTGAAACAGGTTTATGTCCGGGATGGGAGGGGTCTGGTAAAATATTTTCAACAGCCCCTTTTTGTACTCGTGCAGCTATACAGTCCTCGATGAAACAGCAGGTAGGTATATATTTTTTTTTCGCAATCATAATTATCTCTGAAAGTTTGTGTCTGTCCTGTTGGGTTCAGAACCAAGCGCCAGAGAGTTATAGAGGTGCAGATGTTCAAGTTCTGTAGAAACTGATATCAGCACGCTCCTTGGCAGTTATGAGCTTTTCGTATTACATGTGGGTTTAAGTATCAGACACCGTAATGTGGAAATTCGCAACGCTGATTGAACTAGCTAATTCGATTATTGGTCTAGCAACATGTTTTGTTGCTCTAAGTTTAATAGTGTTATATTACAGAGAAAAGGTACTATGTAAGATTAGGTTTAACAATCTTAATGCTTTTGGCTATGTGGTTACGAGTGGTCTCTAGCACTTAAATTCATTAGCACACAATACTCCAGAACTTTGACAGATGTTTGGGACTCTTCACTGACTACTTCAGATTGTATTTATTTTCTATTATTATTTGCCAATATCGTAAGACAGAGCATTTATTGTTGAGAATTTGAAGTGCCATTGTTTGACCATTCTGATACATAGTCGAATGATCTTTTTGAAGGTAACAGTATTTTTGTGTGTTTCAATAGCTTGTCAGCAAAGAGAAAGCAGTTTTGCTCTTAATATAATCACTGAGAGTCAATAGTAGAGTATGAATAGAGAGTTGATCCTAGAACACTACCTTAGAGCGCACATACAGAATTTGAATACGGAACGCTACCAAATTAGACCACTATGTTTATCTGTTTACAGAAGCCCATCTATCCAGTTAGCAGGTTCCAGATATAACTGTAAGATTTAAGTTTAGGAGTAGTTTGCGTGTACTACCTCGAATCAAAGGTTAAAGAAAGTCTACGTATATTGCGTCTATTTTCCTGCCCTGATTGAGTTGTGAGTTGATGTTTTTGCAGTTAAGAGTTGCAGATTGCAGATTTTTTCTGAAAACCAGATTGTTTATTAGAGAGTGTTGTTTTCTCTAAGTGGAGGAAATGGATTGGCTTAATAATATGATTCGCATGACTTTACAGGTGACGCAGCATAAAGAGATTGGTCTGTAATTTTCATCTAGGCTGGGGTCACCCTTTTTGAAGATGGGGATGACAGTAGGTTGTGATCATAGTTTTGGCAAGGAGCTGGTCCTGACTAGAGATCCAGCGCTTGCCCATTGTTTTGCGGGGCCCTGCAGGGCTGGGTTGTCTGTCTGCTCCTGTTCAACATCTTCATAAAGCCTTTGGGTGAGATCATCCGTCACCATGGACTGAGATATTATCAATATGCTGATGATACTCAGCTGTATATCTCAGCCTATTAACATTAAGTGATGTCATGGCCTCCTCTCACAGTACCTAGAACTGTGATGGTGAACCAGTGGCATGCATGCCACAGGTGGCATGCAGCGCCCTCTCTGTGGGCACATGAGCATTGCTCCAGTTCAGCTCCACCACACATGCATGCATGCCTCCCATCAACCAGCTGGTCATTGGGTCTCTGCTGTGCATATATGGGGGGAGGGATGCATGCATGGGGGTCACATGCACACATGTGAGTGTGGAACACATGCGCAGGGGGTGGTGCACGCACACACTCATGCACTTTGGGCACTCCGTCCAGAAAAGGTTAGCCATCACTGCCCTCAAAGCTGTTAGGGGCTCAGAGGTGGTATTCAGCAGGTTCTGACCAGTTCTGGAGAACCGGTAGTGGGACTTTTGAATAGTTTGGAGAATTGGCAAATGCCACCTCTGACTGGAGATTTTACAGTATCCTTCTCCTGCCATGCCCACCAAGCCATGCCCACAGAACCGGTAGTAAAAAAATTGAATCTCACTACTATAGAGACTACATAGGGAGCAATAGGTTAAAACTGAATCCCAACTTGAAAGCATCTGGAAGCTCAAGTTGGTGCAAAATGCATTAGCCTGCATCACTTTGTGCAGACCTTGGGGTGCACACACATTTCATATCTTGTGTGGGAGTTGCATTGGTTGCCAGTGTGCTTCGGGGTAAAATCCAAGGTGCTGGTTGTAAAGTTTAAAGTCCTTCATGGCTTGGGACCAGGTTATCTGAGGGACTGTCTCTTGCTGGTCACATCTTCCCGAGCCACTAAAGTAGGGAAGCAAGGAATATTATGGGTCCCAACCGCTAAGGAGATACATCTGGCAGGACCCAGAATAAGGGCTCTTTCCATGGTGGGTCTGTCCCTCTGGAACATCATCACTCCAGAAATTAGACAAGCCCCCACTCTAACACACTTTCAGAAGGTTCAGAAGATGTGGTTCTGCTTGTGGCTCTGGGGAACCCAGAACAAGATGGAGCCCACTAAATGGCTGGTATGAATGTGTGTTGTCACTAGGGTGAGGGTGGTGGATGTTGTTGTTGTTGTTATTATTATTATTATTATTATTATTATTATTATTATTATTATTATTATTATTTCTTTTATATTGTGTTTTTATGTTCTATAAGGTGCTTTGAGTCACCATGTGTGTGTTGGCAGCAATATAAATTTTCTAAATAAATAAATGAATAAATTTACCTCCAGAAGTTGTGGATACTCCAACACTCGAGGCTTTTAAGAACAGACTGAACAATTATTTGTCTGAAATGGTATAGGGTTTCTTTATTTTGGACTAGAAGACCTTCAATATCCCTTCCACTTCTTTTTGTTATTCTGTTCTGTTATGTATTGGTGTAATTGTTCACTGACATTTTGAAGGTTTTGTGAAGTCACAGACCTGTCTCAAGGGTTTGACTATGTTTTGCTTTAACTTTGCTAATGATTAAATCAGTAGATGGAAACAAATGCTTAAGAAAAAAATAGATGCTATGATTTGTAATTTGTTCAAAAGATAAAATAATGCATAGTCTCAAAAATCAATCATTTGAAGCATGGAATTTATACAGCATTTTAGTTCTCCATGGAAATTCATAACACAAAGGAACAGAACATAGAAATTCTCAACATAGGGAGGGACTAAAAATGGGGAATAATAAAGGAAAGATAAGCAAACTTATACAATAGGCAGAGATTATGGATGAATCATCTTAATGTAAGTTAATTAAGTAGAGCAAAATTCCACTGAAAAAAGACGTTGGGGAGGACTTCTTAAATACTTTATGGTAAGTATATGTCAAGCAGATATCTTATTATTGCACAATTCAAACTGTATATTTGTAGAAATTCATTTAATTTAATGGGGCCAGCAGTGCAATTCTACATGTCTTCCCAGTTCCAAGAATTTAAGTTTATATCTACTGCTACCCAAGAATTGTAATCTTAGTTGTTTGCTTATATAAAACCCCTGTGAAACAAAATTCCTCCTCCCTACTTAGTATCTGTTACGTGTGCAAAATTGATGCATCCTAAAACCAAATAACACCCTCAGCAGTGGAGAAATTTGCTGATGGTTATCACTGATCTCGAGGAAAGAAACGAACGGAAAGACAAAAAAAAAAAAAANNAAAAAAAAAAAAAATCAGCTTTCCGTGCTATGCAGGGGAGGAAAGAAAAATAGTTCTGGCTAAATGTGGAGATATGAGAGCATGCATTCAGTTGTGTGGCTTTTTCAGCTCGGATAATGAGGCTGCTGATGTTATCTGCAGCGGGAGGAAGTCATTTTTATCTGTGAAGCACATCACTCCCATTCTGATAAGTCCTGTTTAGCTGGGGACTTCAAATTATCTAGCAGGATCTTTGCCTTAACAACAGCAACAAGTTCAGCTCAGGTATTTAGGACCTGTCACAAAGAAAGTATCCTTTTAGCCAAAAAGGCTCAGAGAAACAATCTGCTTAACCATAGGATTTCTGGGCAGGACAATTTGAGGAGGACATCTCTAGGCTTGGAATAAGCACAAGACTTTCCTGTAACTGTCTTTCACAAATATTGGGAGAGTCTTAAAGAAAAGCTGTTATCATTGGAGCCAATTTACTAAAGTTCTAGCTATTATTTCCAGACAGTTAATTACAAAACAAATTATTCAAAGAATAAGACTTTTTATTCAGAAACCATTGCTTTGAGTTCATCGGAGCATTTACTGAAATTCTACATTTTTAAAAATAATCACAGAAGTTCCAAAATGTGTAATTTTAATAGAGATTAATCAAGAATGAGAGATACGAAGTTTATTTTAGGATAAAGTGGGAGAAATCAGGGAAAATTAGTAGTAAAAATAAAAATTAAATTTAAACAATGTTGGTGAACAAGCTCTACACTTCTGCTTTAATACCACAATGTAGAGACAGAGTGCCAACCCTTGGACAACTAAACAGACCCTTCAAATGACACAGCTACACTCTGCTTGCACGGACAGATTTCTAGTCCATCGCCACTTCATCCAATTAATTTTTTACAATAGTAAAATGCAAATAATATCTAAATGAAAATAAAGTCTATTCTAAATGAATGGAAACAAATTTATTTAGAAATAATAACTTGCTCATAATCATTATTTAGGGAGGTCCCATATGTGCAACCTCTCCATTCTGTCTGAACTCCTTACCTGAATGCTTCAGTTTGATGCAGTAGGAGCTTTACATGGACACAAAACATTCAATCAATCTTTAAAATTTTCAGCCAATCAGTAAACATTTTCACATTCTCAAGGACTGAGAGACTAAAATTTTAATATTAATATGAAATTCATATGGGATTTATATTTTTGTCCTTGGAAGAAAGTTGTATATAGCTATAAATTTATTAGATACAAACTTCTTTCAAACTGGATATGTTATAGAAAATTGTTCAAATGCAATCAAAAGATGATTCAGTTGGGTCATGATTCTACTAATAATTAACTTTTCTCTTTCTGCCATTTTCATCTACTCTAAAACTGCTATTAGCTGTAACTGTATAAGAAATTGCATCCATCAAACGCTTTCACCTTAATTTTATAGGATAGAGGGATTGGGACTTTACTGCGGAAAGCTAAGGCACTAAATGAACAAAAGCTTGTGACAAAAAAAATAACCAAAAAAAAAAGCTTCTTTTAACATATAAAAAACAAGAAAAAGGTCAAGGAAATGATTGGTACATTAATGGGAGAAAATGGCAAGAGGGTGAAAAGCAAAAGGGAGAAAGCAGAACTGCTTAATTCATTTTTTTGTATCTGTCTTTACACACAAAAGCAGTTCAACCTATCAAAAACATTACTATAAAAACAGATTGGGAGTACAATTTAAAATAGGCAAGAAAATAGTAAGAGAGTTTAGACAAATTCAAATCACCAGGTTCAGATAGATTACACCCTAAGGTTCTGAAGGAACTTGTAGATGTGATCTCAGAACTACTGAACCATATCTTTCAAAGATCCTGAAGCACCGAGAAACTACCAGAGGACTGGAAAAAGGCTGATGTAATTCCCATCTTCAAAAAAAAAAGGGGGGGTGATGGATCCAGGAAACTACAGACCTATCAGCCTGACATAAATACCTGAGAAGATCCTGGAAAAGATAATCAAACAATGAATCTGCAAACACCTAGCAAATAAAATCATAACCAAAAGACCAACATGAGTTTGTCGAAAACAGATCATGCCAGATCTTACTGCATTTTTTGACAAAGTGACAAAATTAGAGAAATGCTGTGGATATAATTTTCTTGGACTTCAGTAAGACATTTGATACTTTTAGCAGTGATTTAGATGAGGGGATATATGGGGAACTCATCCAATTTGCCAAATGACATCAAGCTGGCAGAAATAGCCAACACTCCAGATGATAGGCTTAAGATATAGAAGGATCTTGCCAGTCTTGAACATTGGGCCCTAACAAAATAAAATTCAATGGTGAAAAAAATAAAGTTCTACCTTTAGGCAAGAAAAATATACAGGTATAATATAGCATAGTATAGGCAGCACCTGGCCTAATAGTAATAATTGTGAGAGAGTTTTTGGAATCATAAGGAACAATTACTTAAATATGAGCAGTATGCTGCAGCTGCCAAAAAAGTCAATACAGTCCTAGGCTACATTAACAGAAGAACAGAATCAAAATCACGTGAAGTGTTAATACCATTTAAAATGCCTTGGTGCAGCCACACTTGGAATACTGCATCCAGTTTTGTTTGCCACAGTGTACAAAAGATGTTGAGACTCTAGAAAGAATGCGGAGAAGAATAATGAAGATGTTTAGGGGACTGGAGGCTAAAACATATAAAGAATGGTTGCTGGAATTGAATATGTCTAATTTAATGAAAAGATCTAGAGGTGACATGATAACAATGATATTATATCCTATGGGGCTGTCAAAAGAAGAGTCAATCTATTCTCCAAAGTACCTGAAGGCAGAAAAGAAGCAATGGATAGAAACTAGTCAAAAGAGTAGCAACCTAAAACTAAGTAAAAATTTCCTGACAGACCAATTAATCAGTGGAATAAGTTGCCTCCAGAAGTGGAAGTTTTAAGAAGAGATTGGACAACTATCTGTCTGAAATGGTATAGGGCTTTCTGCCAGAACAAGAGGTTAGACTATAAGACCTGCAAGGTCCCTTCCAACTTTGTCATTCTGTTATTTTATATAACCATAATTGAAAGGGGTAAGTTTTGAAAAAGATCACTGCCATGATCTTGCTTTCTTATTGCTCCACTACTTTTCATGGAGATTAGACAGAAATTTCCCTTCAAATCATTACCAGTTATCTGCATGAAGCAAATAAAACAAGCACTGATGTAGACCTTTCCATTGGTAAGCCCCAAATCTGTGATTATTATTGTTCATATAACCTATATTAATTATGTGCCTATCTGCTTGTTGGGTCTTTATTACTTGCTTTCTGGCAACTTCTGGAATCATGTCTTTCCATGAGAATTAGAGGAGGAGAATTAGAACATATAAATGTTCTTTAAAGAAACTTAATAGTTGAAATAGTCATGCAAGTGAAGAAAGAAAGATTATAGTATGAAGGGAAAAGTCTAATAATTACATGGAGAAGGGACCTTTGAGTTTTAGGCTCATGGTAAAATGTTTTTTAGAGTATGGTCCTATGAATGTCTTCTCCAAATGAAGTCCTACAACTTACCAGGACAAACTCTGACAGAAATGGATGGGAACCATTGCATCCATTGCATTCCATGTTTTTCATAGTGTGAGGTGGAAGCAGATAAAAAACCACCAAAAGATTCGTTGATCCGAGGAAAACAAGGTTTTATTCACGTGTCTGCAGAGACGGGTCCCCTCAGGCAGTGAAGGAACACAGAGCAAAATTCAGGCAGCATTTTTATCCCCTCTTACGAGGCCTTGACTCACATTCTTTCTGTTTTCAAATTGATACATATATTTCGAAGGTTCATACTAGCTCCTTATCTAGCAAAAGTNCTTTATTACAATTCCCCATTGTTCTAGCCTTATCTTGTTTTTTTCTCTTGTGCACAAACTGGAACACTTTCTTATTTAGCAGAGCTACTGAGTTTGAGACACACTTCCTTATTTAATTCAATGGGCCATCCAACATGACTTCAGTTCTGCTCACATTATTGACTCACTTTAGGAAAGGATACCCAAACAGTCTTGGAGGAGGCTGCAATGCACCCGTCCTTAAGAGGCATTCTCAGAATCCAGATGTGTTTGATATTTATTGTAGATTAAATATATTCCTTTCTTTTTGGTTTGCAGGCCCAGCATGGAACTAAGATGGTAAAGATCACTTGAGTCCAGTGTTTCTTGAACTTTTGTTTCAGGACCTGTTCCCACTTTTAAATATTATGGAAGCCTTTTGTTTGTATGGGTTATATTTATCTGTATTAAGTATACTAAAAATTATTCATATTCGTAGGTGGATTGTCAGTTTTGTGACAGGAAGGAAGCAGCAGGCGACATTATCTCTAGTTTCTGGAAATTAGCATAGGGTCCCTAAGGGTTGTCTGTGCTCTCCCTTGTTCTTCTCTCTATATACCAATGACTGGATCTTAAGGGAAACCTCTGTTAAAGCACTGATAGGCAAATCTGCCCCAAGGTTCTTCCTCAATTTACTTTCCCAATAAGTAACTGAATTGGATGATCATTTAAAAGCAGTTTCTTTGGGTACTCTGATAAATTGGCATCTCCCTATGAAAAGGCATAGCTTCAGGGATGAGATTTTACCTACTCACTAGAACTGGTTGTTAACATGCTAAGCAGTTTGGAGAATCGGTTGTTAGAAGAAATTACTGGCCTAATCCTGTAAGGAAGGCTGGAAGGAAACATTCTGGTGTTGCTTACAGAAACTGCCTGTCCGTTAACCCTTATTACATTCTTAGCAGGACTAGACTTCCTGTCTCAGGAACTTCTCTGGAGTTTGTTTTCCCCTTCTTTGCTGGTACTTTGCTTGTGTGGAGTGACTGTTGAAAAAAGTGAGTTATGACCGTTTTTCACACTTACAACTGTTGCAACATCCCCATAGTCATGAGAGGCCAGGCGAGGAGATGCGTGTCTCGATGTGAGTGATGTTGAGTTGGCCACGCCCAGCCAGTAACATGACCACCAAGCCATGTCCACCCAGTCATATGACCACCAAGCCATGCCCACCAACTAAGCCATGCCCACAGAACCAGTTGTTAAAAAAATGAATCCCACCCCTGGATAGTTTTGAGAGCAATCTTACTTCCCTTTTTACAATTAACACAAGAAGGAAAATGCAAGAGGTAAGTTGACTGGACAAGATAAAAGTAACATCCACTTTGCATAAGAAATCAGTTTCATGTAGTCAAACATGTTGCATGTTTGCATGCCGTAATATCACACATGTTCACTAAAATGAGGTTTTGTCAGAAGGAGCATAAATTATAATATGGTTGTTTGGAGTTCACAATGAGGCAAACCAGTCTTATCATTTTAAAAAAGCTAAAAACAGCTCACCAATGGTGCAATGGAAAACAGCTCACAAAAAGTACAGTGTACAGGGTAGGCATTTCTAGTAAGAAAAAAAAATCAAAATCCCTAATATAATAATTAAAATAAAAACACCAAAAATGATGGCAACTATGTCAAGATAGATAACCAGGAAGGAGTAAATTTTGTTTTTAAAAAATGAAGGAAAAAGAGGCAGCAACACATACTATACAGTATAAAAGATAGTCAAAATTAAAATCTACTGAAAAAAAAAACCTGACTGTGGTAAAAGGCATGACGTATTTAGTGCACAAACACTAAATAAGGGCAGTGTGGTTCTAAACAGTAATTAGAGATACAGAGGAATCGGTTGGTATTATCCTAATGGCATTGAGTGTAACATGACCATAGATTACAAGTGATACAGAAATAAGGAGAAGGACAATGTCAATTGAATAATCCCAAAATAGGAAAATATCATGTATAAACTAATGCTGTATGAGCAACACAGGCCCACACATCCAAAATTAACCATCCTTTTGAGTTTTTCTAGTTCTTCAACATAGAAAAGAAGTTAAAACTTAAATTTCAGTATGTCATATTCCCAACAAACATGACTGTTATGTGAGGGGACATACAATATACACAAAAAGTATAGATCTTCATGAATCATCCTAGTAACTGAGGAATAGGATTAATCAAGAAAAAATGGGACCACGAAGAGTTAAGAGCTCCCAACAAAAGGTGATGTTCTCCATAGGTAGTATACACACAGAGAAATCTGTCAGATTTAAACATACAACTAGGTTAGAGGACATATCTTTTTCAAAAAAGCTCCAAAGTTAATAATGATATTGGTATAATATTGGCCACCTTTTTAGCATGTTCCATGCTATGCTGTCCCTCTATAATATGGGGCAAGAAATCATTTTGTAGAAAGAAAATAATATTCCACTCCCCACCATCCAGTCAAAGCTAGAGAAGCTTCTAAGATGAGAAGCAAGTGTCTTCAAACAAAACCAGAAAATCAAGTTTCCCTCTTGAAAAAGTATCTTTGGAACATGATGACTTGGATGACTAAGAATATCCAAGACAGAAAATGTAAATGCAAGGTCAATTAACCCCACAAGTTAAGGCCCAGTCCCACTGCACTTACGGATGCAAAGAGGATGTAAAATGTTAAAAAAAAAGCTTGCCATCTGTTGGAAAACGCTAAGCATCCGTTGTGGACTCATTGCATATGTGTTTCATACGCTCTATCCGTTGAGCATCGATCCTCTGAGACGTTTTGAGCTGCACAAAACTTTGTGAACGGATGAACTTTCAACCGCGTATGATGTACATCCACAACATATATGGGCAACAAATGTTCTATGTCCGTTATCATCCATTAAACGTACACTGTATCCTCTCTGCATGGCATCCTCTGGCCATCCCCTCAACGCACCTCCACTGCAGCTGAAAACGGAAAGAGGGAGGAAACAAAAGGTACACGGAACGTCTACACAGCATTAATAGCACGGAA
>BHFT01020410.1:0-25846 GCA_004320025.1 Laticauda laticaudata | reverse complement strand
TTGGGCAAAGCAAATCCTCCTCTTATTCTTGCATCTTGTAACAATTTAAGTTTTATTCTCACTTTCTTCCCCTGCCAGATGTATTTTAGCACTATTTTGTTTAAATCTTCAAAAAAGCATATTTTGAAAGTTATAATCTTCCCCAGCATGTCTTGAATGCTATTCATCTTCTACAGAATACTGAGCAGTAAATACATATCTTAAATATATATACAGCAGCACCTAATAATTATTAATTTAAATCTATATGTCAGATGTTGCAGTTCAGATCTAATTTTGAGCTGAATTTTCTTATAAAGGGAAATGTAAAGGAAATAATTATGTCTTTTTGATGAACACTAATTGAAAGGTCTCTATTACTGCAGCTTTATTTAGCAATCTTCATAGCACTACCAGTGTTATCCCTCGTTTCTTCTTGGTGCCCAACCCAACAATTGCAATGAACAAATCATTCCTACTTGCTGTGATAGAAAACCAGAAAAGGGAAGCTGTTCACATTTAAAGCATGCCTCAATTGCCTAATGCCAGTTGTATGAAATTGACTTTGAAAACATTAAAACCCTTTTCATAGAATGACATAATCATCTATTTGATTGATCTTTGGCTGGACTATAAGCTATCAGATTTGAGCTACAGAAGTCTGGATAATCATTAGTTGAGAACAATTTATATGGAAAATGCATGCTCTTTTGTTCTCCTCTAGCACTCATCTGCAGAAAATCTGAATTTGAGATATGGAATAAACATAATAAGTATAATAAGTATCTTGATAAGATAGAATGAGGTGGGATAGATAGTACTGTTGATCAGGCTAACATAAGTAATCTTGAGGAAAGTTTATATGTTGAATTGGGTTAATTGGGAGACAGGTGCCCTGAGTGTGCAGAGATGGTGATAGAGGTTGTTAAGGCAGCATCAAATATTTAAAAGAAAATTGCTCTGGCCTCTCCAGAAATCACTGTAGTTTCTCTAAATAAAATTTGCTGGAATCGTTTATGTTTGCTAATGAAAGGAAGTGATAAAGATACTTTAGTAACTTCTTGGTTTGTTTATTATTCAACAGATAATGTGTTTCCTTCCTTGTCAGTTTGTTTCCTTACTAGTGTAACCAAGTAAAGTATATATGCTTGCTAATCTATTGAATGTGATTCTTTCCCAGACTCATGGGAGGGACCAGCTTTGCTCAGATCAACCCAGCCTTTTTCAGATCTCATTCATTATGTAACTTAGAGAGAATTGGAGTCTGGCTCTTTGTCCACTCTGGATCTGACCTTGAGATCATGATTCTATAATCGTATTGAATTATTCGATAATTCTATAATTGCATAGAATATTTTTGTCTCTATATTCAGGATTTCTGTAATCCCAATATGAATTTCATATTTATAATATGAATTTCAGCATTTATCATTATAAATATGTTTGAAATATGTTTTTAAATGAAACCAGATAACATGAGGGGAATAAGCTGTGAAAAGTAGAGGTAAACTACACTCCAGAGTCTAGTGGGCCTCTCTTGAACTGCTGATACAATAAGCTAAACTGGCAAAGACAATGTGCAGTGGATGTATAAAAGACTACATTTAAATTTATGCCCAAGTTCCAGAGCAAATTTCTGGTATAAAAAACTTAACATGGTAGCAAGACTTGGCTATATGCACATGAACAAATATCTCAATTTTCTGATCACTTAGTTAGGGTTCAATTAATATGAAAAAAATTTAATACAGGATATATTAAGAAATCCAGATGCAAATGGAAATCTTCAATTATACTTGAGAAATAACTATCTACCTACCTACATACATATGTATAATGTTATATATTCCCATGCTCAGCCTTAGTTTAAACATTTTAAATAAATTTGGGACAAGCTCTGAAGTTACAGAGGCTATTCTAGCTCCAAAAAGCTCACTGCTCTGACAGACAAGACTATTTCTCTCCATTACTACTGCTAGGGTTTGCGTGCTCAAATGAACTGTGCCTTTAAAAGAAATTTATGTGCCTTTCCCTGTTGCAAGCATTGATGGGAAGAAGAAAGGAAGTGAGATGATTCCATTCTCCATTCCCTGTGCAGCTATTCACAGCAATCCACCATGCCATCTTGTCCCATTATAGCAGTTTACTGATCTTGCAGCATTTAATAAAGATGGTGAAATAATGTCTTGTTTGTTGAATGGCAAGAAAGGTTATCTGCTAAGAGAGCTTTCCACAAGGCCGCAAGGCTAAAGATTAGTGAGTCCAGGACAGAAGTCCTCACTGGTATTTTTAAGAAAAGCCTCTTATACATTAGAACATTTAAAAGAAATTCATTCAATGTTGTGATGACAGAAGTCTATAAAGAATCGGAAGGAGCAGCAGAAGCAATACGCTTGAATGTGGACTCTTCAAACTCCTTCCTCTGTTCTACAAATATTTTTGCACCATTTACATTTTATTAGTTGTGAATGTATTAGTCGTGAATTTAAACACTGTTGTAGCAAACAGTGCATTTTATTAAACATGAAGATGCCTATCAAAGTTCCAATATGACATTTAAAGATTAACCTAATTTAAAATATGAGTTGATGCTGGCAAATTAAATTGATTAAATAGTTATGACATTAGCATGTATCTTATTCAAGTTAATCCATAGAAATCTACTGAAGCATGTGTGGGATATAAAAAGGAGCCTTAAAAGGAAATGAACTGACAGCTACTCCAACAGGTACTGTTGCACAATATTTTGACAGAAAAAAACAGGGATCCTGATAGAATCTTTCTCCAGTGAATAACTGTTTAATTATAGTCATTAGTCTTTGAAAGGTCTTCACATTTCGGAGAGCGAGTATGGTATTGTACAGATGGTCCTCTAATCAAATTGCCATGGTATCTGATGACTGGCAGGACATATATACTGTTGGCATGGATCTTGTTCTTCCTACTGAACTGGCTCTTCAGGATCTGTCAGGATGCCTCATGATACTTTGATGTTGCTATCTTCCTTGTCTCTTCTTTGTGGTTCCTATGTGGCTGTGGGATACCAAGATACTTGAAACTAGTCTTATGTCTGCTATGTGACCCTCGATAGTTCCACCCCCATAAGTCTTAATTACTTTCCTTCTCTTGACTATCATCTAGCTACACTTCTTTAGTTTGAATGAAATTCCGATGTCCTCACTGAAGATCCAAGTATGTGTTTTTGTGCATAAATATGCCTACAGTGCATAGCAGGATTGTCACATACTTGCCAATTCTACCGCTTTGGGCGGTAGACTACCGCTTTTTAGAGGTTTTGACCGGCTACCAATTTTCTCTTCTGATCTAGTAATTCTAAGCTAGTAATTAGAATACTAATAATAATTTCAAGGAACTCGTTCCTCAAAAACGCCTTATTCAGCCTTCTAATATGCACACAAGTCATGTATGCACACTGCAGTGGCGCACCAGTCTCTATCATATCTACGTGCATGCAAGACTTACTGTACACATGTACGTGTAACTCATAGAGATGTATACACCCCCCTCCCACACCCTTCCCCCCTCGTGCGCAAGCGCGCTCGGGTTTGGTCGCTTTGCTCCCTCGCTTTGCTCCCTTCGCTACCTCTTCAGGATTTCAAAATGTTGGCAAGTATGTTGTCATGATTAGCATATAGAAGAGAAGATGTCTAGAGATTAGCTGTCTATACAGTACCATTAAAACAGGGGTCCCTGATCCCCTAGGCCATTTACTGGCATTGGGGTATGGCCCACCAGGAACCAAGCCATGCAAACAAAGCCCCATCCACAAAAGTGCAGGGTCCAGGCAGAGCATAAACCATGTCTCCCTCATCTGCTGAAAAATTACCCTCCAAGGAATCAGTCCCTGGCACCCAAAATGTTGGATTTAGCAGCATTAAAGAATGGTCCATAGCAAAAGGTTATGACCAGGGAGAATATATTGTACTGAGATCTAGTTGTACTTCTTAAATAATCAATTTTTATTCATAAACTTAGCTAAACTTACAATCACACTTACAAAGGCTCTCCAAAGCAGGTGTATATTTTATTGCCCATGTGAACCATCTAATCACTAGTAATATTCTGCATATATCTGATGAGTAAACACTGGCTCGCTTCCAAAGTAGGATCATCATGAATTGCATTATTCTGACAAACACTCTATGGTACTCAAATGATTTTATCACTGCTGCATCGGAGTTCAGTTTCATGTTTGATATCCGGCATTGTTCATATAAGGGAAGGCGGTAACACAATAGGTGTTGTGGTTTATAAATGAGCTTAAACTCACTTCTGACATGGAACAAGAAGGCAGTTGCTTGCACAACCATAAAATGTTTGATGTCAGCGAATATGATTTATTACTTTGTCATTTTACAAACTGGAGTAACTACTCTGACATGAACAAGATGATTGGGGAGATGGCTACCTCTCCCTGTTTTGCTATCAGCTATATCATGAGTTTGGGATGAATTGCATCTCTAAAATTGAATGGATGTCTGACAGTGCTGTTCTCAAAGAAGAATATTCCTCAAAGATCCTACAACCTGCAATCCCTTAAACATTTAAAATTAGGGAAATCATGAAACCAAATCAGTTTTCTACAATATTTAGAAATACAAACAAATTCTTGTTCTCAAATATAATCTTTCTAAAATTTTAGCTTAATGACTAATCCTAAAAAGTTGGTGGTTCCTAACATTTCATGGCTGATCTGAAAAACTAGGCAAACTCAGAAATTATAGAGAAAAACAGAGATGAGTTTGGAGAAGGAATGAAGCAAATAGCAAAACATGAATTGAGGGGGAAAACATCAAGAGTCTGTACATAGCCTCCTCAGCAAAGTAAGTTCTATTATGGTCTCTTATTTTGTCCACATAAGAAATCGAACAGTTGCTCAGATTCTGTATGGTGCTTTCCCCTTTATTCAGGGGTTATCCAGTATCATCACCATTAAAATGAGCCTGTCCAAAGCTATCTCTTACATTTTTGTGATTGCTACCAACACAGCCACTGAAAAAGCCACATGATTTTGTTTTGATCTTCAAAATGGGGTTCAGAAAAAAGCTTTTGAGAGTTTTTCTGTTGAGGTGTATAGTTGAGAGACAGCCAAGGGAGTCCCTCTGCTTCTACAGTTGCTGCTATTTTGTCAGCCACCTTAAATTCTACCACCACCACCACTATCCTACTTGCCCTACCATTGGCTAGGTTTACTCTGCTTGAAGCTGTGGTTTATGGCACCAGCTATGTGGAAATGCTGATGATAAACTAAATGTTGGAGGCAGAAATTACAGGATCTCATTCACTTTCTTTTTTTCAACAACAAACTTTATGGCATCAGCCCAAGATATTTCTCCATCCTATTTGGATTTGGTCAATTTGCTGATTTGCCAAAAGGAGTTATTAAAATTTCTTAAAATTCTGGCAAAGATGAAAACCAGATTTGATACCTATTATTTTCTCTTTTAATCTTATTGCCATTCTTGCCTATTGCTTTTCAGTGAGGAACACTTTGCAAATTAAAGTGACATATCTTCAAAAGATTGGATGGTGTCAGAAAGAACAGTTGCCATAATTTTGCAATGTTGCAGGTCCCAAAATCTCATCTATCCTCTGCTTCAAAAAAGTTCCCATCCAAGTAGCTAGGATTTGGACCCAAAAACACTGTGGAAAATTATGTGTTCAAGGGCATTTTGGGAATTTATCTGGTAACTAAAGCTATCTATTGCTCTGCTTGAAGTACTTCCTTTTGCTATTGCCATATTAATAATCTTAAATGCTCACTCTAGCAATGGTCCCACAAAACAGAATGTTGCTCAGAGGTCTAATAGAATTCAATTAATCCAAAACATTAAAAAGAAAGCAATGATTTTTTGAAATTATTTTTTTTCTTTTTTTAATTAAATTTGTTTGCCACTTGCTATCAGGTGACTCTGGATTGTTTACAGTATTAAAAGGAATAAAAACATAAAAACATATTTCTAATAACAATAAAAATACAACTTATGACCAAAAAATGAGAAGGGGGGAGCAGAATATGCATGGGGATCTACTATTGGTCCATCAACCACCTCCAGGATGAAACTCCCCCATTGGTGCTCCAAGCCAAGTGGCAGAACCAGGTCTTCTAGCCCATATAGATAGTCAGGGGGTATGAGAAGATCTCACCATGGAGACCACGGCAAAATAATCTTTTCCTGGATTCTATTAACCAGAATTCCTTGACAAACTGGGTCTACATGCTTCCCCTGATGGCACAGATGGGTTGGACTGGTCCAATAGGGGTGAGATGGTTCCTCAAGTAACCTGTACCCCTATCATGTGGCACATTAAAGGTGATACATTTAATTGTAACACCTTCAATTGCATCTGAAAATCACCCCAGCAGCCAATGTAACTCTCAGAACAGTGGTGTAAGATGGGCCCCAAAGACTGACCCACTTGTAGCTTATGCTCTTCAAGAATATAAAATGCATTGCATCTGTCCAGGTGTGAGTTGAATAGAAGTTCAATGGTTGAATGCAAAGATTGCTGGATCAACAAAGGCCTCCACTGGTACATAAGCTAAACTCTCCTAGCTGCAACTGCCACCTTTGAGCAAAAGTTGAAGGTCCAGGAACTCCAAGTTGTGGACCAATTCTGTCTCTGCTAGTGCTAAATCCAAAATTAAAGCAGTCAAAATCTGAGGTCTTAAATTCTGAGCAGAGGTGGTATTCAGCAGGTTCTGACTAGTTCTGGAGAACCGGTAGCGGAAATTTTGAGTAGTTTGGAGAACCGGTGATAACCTTCCCCCAGGAGTGGGTGGGAATGGAGATTTTACTGTATCCTTCCCCTGCCATACCCACCAAGCCATGCCACACCCACCAAGCCACACCCACAGAACACATAGTAAAAAAAATTTGAATCCCATCACTGATTCTGAGCCATTTATGATGACCCCAGGGCTGGGCACAAAAGTAAAGTAGCTGGAATGAAGGATTAACTCCCTTTTATTGCTCTAACTTTTTCTCCAAAAGTTCCCACAGTTCACTAGAAGTCAAAGACCAACACTCCAAACACACACACACATGCCTCCTTTAGTTCCTGGCTGCTGTGAGTCCAAAGAAGCAGCCAGTTCTGAGACCAAGCACAGTTCACACTTCATCATCAGAGGGGCCACTGGGGTGCAGCACAACACAAAGCAGAGCCCAGGCAAGGAAAGGCAAAACAAGACAAATTGAACTCAGGTAAAGAAAGGTTAAGCACAGTAAAACCAGGTGGCAAGATGCCAACAACTGCAAGTGTGGTGGAAAAAGGTAACCTTTGTATATCCTTTGGTGTCTCTTTAAATCTTATTCCCCAGGGGAGTTTTGTGATGATGGGATTCCGTGCCCCCAAGCTGTTGGTTCACCCTGGACTGACTCTGTCTCCACTCCACCTTCTGTGCTTGAGGATCAGGTGGACGAGGAAAATGCTTCTCTCTAGAGCTCCATTGCTCCTGTGCTCTGCTGCCTAATTTTTCCATCTCCTCTTGCCTCGCTTGGCCATCCTGCATCCTCTCTCTCAGTCATCAGCCACCCCTCCAAGGCACCAAAGACCTGGGACTGCCTCATCCTGCTCCCCCAGCCACTCCTCTGGGGTAAGAGAGGCCACAGCATCCTCCTCCACTGGCCTTAGCTTCGTCTCATCCTCCTTGGACCCAGGCTTCAATGGGACCATGACACTTTTAGTCTTGCCAGGGTTTAGCTGAAGGCTATTGTCCCTGATCCATGCTCCCAAAGCCTCCAGGCACCCCAATGGTGATGTAAAACTATTATTAGAATACAATGCATCTCATCCCATGGTGACAAGGCCTAGCGGTAGAGCTCTCGCCTCACAATCAGAAGGCTGTGAGTTCGATCCCAGGTAGAAGCTAGAATCTCCTGTTTGAGCAGGGGGTTGGACTAGATGACCTCCAAGGTCCCTTCCAACTCTGTTATTCTATGTTAAGGAGACATGTAGAGATTTTTCTCTCCTATTAACATTGACAGGGATTAGCCATTGCAGAAAGGAACAAAGACCCAAAAAGAAGGTTACCTAGGTGCAATGCTATTTAGTTTTCAGTGTCTTGGAGCTCTCTTTCCTGCTGTGTAGCAGTTTCTCCTGTACAGCATTGAAAGCTATTTCATGAGGAAAAAAGGCTAATAGTGTAGAAGAACTCTAAAAAAATAGAATTTACTTATCCCTAAGCAGGCAAGTCTATAAACACCAGATAAAGCAGATTCAAAATATATTGCAGCCTGCTAAATTAGACTCAAAATATGTCAACATTCAGATAATTTTTTAAAATACATAGATTTCAGCTGTAACTACATTGATTCAAAAGATTTCAGAAGTCAACATACAATTTAAGTAAAAGATTTTTTTTCCTTTTGGGATGACAAACAGATTGAAATTTGTTATCAAAATCTATTTTTTTAATAAATGATAAGATTAGCATGACTTATTTTTTTATTCTTTTTTAAATAAATTTTAAAACAATTTCAGCTTTAACCATTTTAGTATCATTTAGGAGTAGCAATATATTGCCTTATTTCAACAATAATGTTGATATTTTTATAGATTATATGCAAGCTATGTTATAGATGAACAGTTGCAGTTACTAGCGTATGCATTTTGCACTAATTGCAAGTTCTGAATGTTCTTCAAACAAAGATATGTTCTAAGGCCAAACTAGACAAAGTAGGTTCGTCTTTCCATGCTTGGGTTATGCAAGCTTCCCTCTTGGAGAAAGGCTCTCTTGCAAAGCATAGTCAGGTTGAGAATCAACAATTTGTTGGAGTTCAGGATGGCTTGATCTCAAAGTGGCAGCCTGGGTTTTCCCTTCTTTAATGCTGTTAAGTTGGGGTTGAATGAAGAGGCAGAACAAGCATGTAGTGAAAACAGCTTTTTTCTAATAGACTGGTACACAGAAGTGATCTGGCTGTCAGACAGCTCTCTCTTTTATAGAGAGCTATCTGATAGCTCAATCACTAAGATTATTTGAATTTCCTGCCTGTCTTATGAACCAATCATTTTAAACTTTGGTTCCTCCCTCCAGGATGGCAGACTAGAGAGAAACCTTCAACTCAAGATTTCCCTCCTAATTAACACATTCAACACCCCTCCCCTCCTGGAAAAAGCATTACCCAATCATTGAGGTTACTTGATGTAGTCACATAGTTAGGTGGGGCTTTGATGGTTGTAACCTGACCTGCGCAGCTTAGTTTGTTCAGCAGTGGCAGCCTGGGCAATCAGGCCTGCTGCCGCTCTGGTGTCAGCCAATGGAAGCACCTCAAAGTTCTCTCGAAATGTGGCTGACTCTGCTGGACTTGGGTTTTTGGACATTCTTCGCTGGACTCTCAGTTCTCGAGGTGTGTGTATGCATTGCAGATCTGGGCTTGAGTCTAATCTAGAAGTGAATTCATGTTAGTTTTCTCTGTTAGTAGGGTTTTTCGTTGTTAGGTCCAGTTCTGCTTCTGTCTGTGTTTGGCCAGGGTGGACTAATCATCTCCAGAGATGGTCAATGTGCCTCCTCCACATCATACTATCCTCTAATTCCACTTGGTAAGATCAGGGACCTGTAATGTTGATTATTTTGGCAGGAACCCTGACCATATGCCCAGTTTAATTGTGAGCATAGACTAAATCTCCTGTGCCAAAGGACCAGCATTTGCTGGTCAAGTCAGTGTCACTGACAGTGGGTGTTGTAATTTGGGTGCAAGCTGTCCAGTTGAGATCTTAGTTTATTGCCTATTAGCAATTCTGCTGGGCTGTGGTTTGTGGTGGCATTAGGGGTTGTGTGTTGTGCTAATAGTAATTTATCAGTTTTAGCTTGCCAATCCCCAGGGCCCATTCAAGTTGGTTGATCACACCATCCTTTCTACTTGGCCATTTGTGGCTGGGTGTGATGGGGCTAACAGGGGACAGTTCTCCTGCTAAAACTGTTTGAATGGGTTTGCAATGAATTGGGGCCCATTGTCTGATACCACAATGTTCAGTAGGCCATGGCTTGAGAAAAGTCTCCGTAGCACTTTAAGCCCCTGTCACACTGCACCAACGGATGCAAAGAGGATGTAAAACGGACAAAAAAGCTTGCGCATCGCATTGGTAACGTGAATGTATCCGTTCTGGTATCACCTGCTCCGTTTTGTTTCCTCTGTTCATCCAGCAATCTGTTATGATGTTTTAATCCGCTCAGAAAAATTTTGAGGCTGCTCAACTTTTCGCGGAAAATGTATCCAATTCGTCCATGTCTGCCATCCGGCAGGCCATGCCGCTAGGCATCTGTTTCTGCATCCATTACGCAATATTCCGCTATATCCCTAGCATCTGTTCCACATCCGCAGTCAACTCGCATCTGCTGGACGCAGGAAGAGAAGCGGGAACAAGAGTAGCAGAAACAGATGCAGAACAGATTGCCTTAGCGGATGCCAGCATGGAAAACAAAGCATTTAAAACGGAAAAAATGTTGCAGAAGGGAACCTTCTCGGATATTAGGATGTCTAGGAGGATGCCAGGAGGATATGCCTAGAGATGCGAGAGGGACACCTAGGGGAAACCTATACTGCCTAATAAAAAGGGGGAGCAACTCTCAACCTGCATGCTCACTCAGACCGCGCAGACCACTTGCAGACCCTCTCAGCTTCATCTGACGTCTTGCCTCTCCACAGGCATCCCAGGTCATGTCACACCGTGATGTTGTAATACAACAGTCCCTTTTGGCAGCCACCATCGTTCTGCAACAGTTGCGGAGCCATCTACAGGCCTACCTGTAACTCTACTATGGGAAGAAAAGGAGGCGGCCTATACGGGATAGAGAGATGTGCTGGGTCCTAAGGATGGGATCGGGAAGAAGAGCAGAAGTACGGAGCGTACAACAATGCTGATGTGGAGCTCTGCAGGAACGAAACACTCATGCCAATTCCAGAACTTCATGAGGATACCTCCAAGCCATGTTTTGAGTGAAGTTGTGCAGCGGCTGACAGCCCAGGTTGAGACCAAGGCAAAACACCAAACTTCTGGCCCAGGCCTGGACCCTGGGCTCAAGGTGGCACTCACATTCTGCGCCACCTGGGCCTCAGGAGGACCACCTAGCAGGAGCCATGCAAGTACGGCTGGAGGGTGCCAGCACAACACCACAGCATTGTGGTCAGAGAGTGGTGCAGGCCATCAAATCCGAAAATACATGGAGGAGCTCCTCCAGTTGGCCCTCCACTGATGAAGGATGGAAGAAAGTTGCAGAGAGTGGTATCCAGAGGTGGACTTCCCACACCCACTGTTGGAGCCATCGTGGCGAAGCACGCGGCCCTGCAAAAGCTCCAGCCAAGTCGAGGTCCACTTATTTCAACTACAAGGGCTTCTTCTGCATCGTCCTCTTCGGCCAATGGGTCGATGCTTCAGGTCAACGGCTCTGTTTCAGATGCCCAGGTATACAATGCCAGTGACCTTCAAGGAGGGGCTGGAACGCAACCCTCATCGTGGGCTTCCCAGATCCAGACCCCTGCCCAATGACACGCAAGATGTGCCCTACTTCATCGTGGGGATGAACGCCTTCTCCTCAGAACCTATCTCATGAAGCCTATACACCATCCAGATGCCTCACCTGTGAAGAGAGGATCTTCAACTACAGGCTGTCCAGGGCCAGGCGGGTGGTGGAGAACGCCCTTGGGCATCCCTGGCCAACAGGTTCCAGGGTACTTCTCACCGAACGTCGATGGTCAGCATCGCTCCACAGACCGTGAGAGTATCGTGGAAGCTTGCTGCATCCTGCACAATCTCATGCCAGTCTTTAACATCCGCTACCGTTGTTCTGTCTTTGCAGAACAGGCTCGTTTGGACGTCCAACAAAGGTCTAAGTGGGGAAATGGAGCCTGAGGATACGTGAGGCAAGGGCAAAACCTGATGAGACACTGAGGATGGTGCAAGGTCGCCAACCGAGAGCCTCAATGTGAAAGGAATAAGAAGCAGCGCAGGACGCTCCTGAATACACTGGTGCAACCCCCAGCTGGCGTGGTGGAGTGGCAAGACAGGATGATAGATAATTAATGGATTGCTTCTCTTCAGCCTGTCTCATCACACGGCTGAGATTGGGCCATGTATGGCTTGGGTGGCGCCTAACAATGATCAGGGCATTTAATAAAGAGTTGTGTTTGTGTTGACATGTAGTGGAATGATTATTACCTTGTTATTGTATAATAAAGGGCGCAATATGGTGTGGCACCTGGGAGGGGTGGGACCCATACCGATTCGTCGCCCACTATGCTGTGCACTGGAGGATTATCTATCCCCCACAGCTATTACCCCATCCCAAGGTATCCTGCTCATTCCAACAGGTTTCCCTGCCCATAATGCCACACTGCTTCTAATCCCCATCCACAAGCATGGCAAAGGCTTAACCATTTCTTAAAGTTTCTCTACCGAAGACTTTATTAAAAAAAAAATGAGCAAAGTGTGTGAATCCAAAGATAGACTTTATTGACAACAAGCCTGTAAAAGAAAAATAAACCCAAGTCAAGTGTCCAAATAAAGTCCACAGGTTAGCCAGCCAAGCCAGTCTCTGGCACCCCTCTTGGTCAACTCGGAGATGTGCCCAGTCTCAAGGGGTGAAGGTCCAAGTGCTGTGGAAGGTGGCTGGTGCTGGAGTGCTGGTCTGTAGTCCGTCACTGGGGTTTCCTGGCCCGAGAGGACAACAGGGGAAGCGGTGTTTGTTGAGAAAGCTCTCGGACAGCTGGCTCAGCCCTGTGAATGTTGAGAGCTCGCTTCCCTCCATGCCATTGAAGGTGTCAGCCCCAGTACCGGGAGGACAGATTTTACTGAGAGGCCGGGCCTTGGCTGTGGGGGTGGGAGGAGGAGGACAGTGTAGTGGGGCTGTCTGGTCTGCAGCTGGGGAGGACTGGCGTTGGTGGCATCGGTGGCGTGGTGGCATCGCTTTTCGTCGGTGGCATGCCATTGGCGTGGAGTGGCGCATTGGTGGCATCATGGACAATGTGGCAACGGTGTCACCCGACTGACTCTGTGGCTGGACTGGAAATGGGCTGCTGCCTGTGCTGCTGGACCTTCCTGGTAGCCAGTAGCCCCTGGTTAGGTGGAAGGGGCTTGGGAAGCCTTTGAATGGAGGGACATCACCTTGGGGTGCGAGGTCGAGGAGCAGACCTGGACTGGGTGGGAGCAGGTTCCTCTTTGGATCTGGAAGGGTTGTGAAGGCAGCCTCGGTGATCTGGTTCATTCACCACCTGGTACTCAGGGTTTCGCTCCATGTCCTGGAGGGTCTGGTGATATAGGTGAGTGAAGGGCTTGCGGTTGGAGGATGGGAGGTCGGTGTGGACCAGCTGAGAGAGGAGATCTATGCTGGGTCTGGGATGTGTGTCCCCTGATCTCCAGCAGGAAACAGTGGTGGCTGCTGCCGCGCTCCGCTGTCTGGCTCTCTGCCTTTCTGGGAGGTGGGGCTTGGGGGTGGATGCGGGTAGGGCTGTGGTGGACCCCGCGCTTGGTCCTTCCTTTCTCCCACCACACCTAGGGAGTCCTCCACGCGTATCCACATGGTTTACAACAGCTGTCCCGTGGGTTCTACCGCGGTGCAGCTCCATAGAAAACCTGCCTGGAGACAGGAACTGACTCTCAGCGGAAGAGGACTTGGCTCTCAGCAGGCCTGCCGGAGAGAGAGGTGTAGTGAGAGGGAACTCCTGGGCTCCTCGGTGGTGGATCTCACCCTCTCAGGAAAGCGATACCTGGCCATGACATAGGTCTGTCTGTTCCTCAGCTTAACGCGTGGCCTGGCCAGATTTCTTCAGGTGGCGCTTCCTGTACCAGGTGTGCATGTGCTTCCACCATGCCAGGGAGCACCTCCGAAGTGTAGCCCATACTCTTCTCCTCAAGCAGCCTGCTTCCTTTGTGTCCCTGTAACAGCCAGTGGTCCCTTCCGCATAGCAGATAGTCACCTATTCTCCAGCCACTCCAGCACAGTTCATCTCATGTTCCGTCCTCAATAGTATTGCCTCCTCTCCTGTTGTCGCATATGCCTATTCCTCTGCCTTTGGCAGGACCAGATGGGCCTCATCAGAGGGGCTCACCAGGTTAGTAGGGGCTGCTGCCTCCACGACCACCAGCAGCAAAAGGCAAGCACCAGCAGGATCATCAAAATCACATCATCATGCATCATCTCATCACTCATCCGCATCACACGCAGGACACCCCCCCCCCCCCTCCCATGCATCATGCATCAAGCACAGCAAGCAGGATCATATCATCAATCGCAGCAGGCAGGAGGAATAACAGCAGCCGCGTCCTATGCAGCAGCAGCAAGAGGACCAGGATCAGCCAGCAGCAGAGTAAGCACCAGCAGCCGCCAGCAAGACCCTAGGAGCACGTAGCAGGACGAGCAGGACGAGTAATAGACCAGGGAGCACGAGCAGGATATGAGCAGTAACGAGCAAAGTCCAGGAGCACGAGCAGGATGAGGCAGGACCGAGCAGGACAAGCAGGACCAGGAGCAGCCTTCAGCAGAGTAACACCCAAGCAGAAGCACCACCGCCATGAGCAGCTTCAGCGAGTAAGCACCCAGCAAGAAGCAACCAACCGCCAGGAGCAGCGCCAGCAGAGTAAGTAACGAGCAGAAGCACCACCGGCCGGAGGCAGCGCAGCAGAAGCTTCCAGCACCAGAAGAGCGAGCCCGAGCAGCAGAAGCCCAGCAGAGCTAGAGTCAGGGACAGGGGGCGTGGAAGATGGCCCTGTCCTCTTGCCAGGGATGCAGCAGGTTGGGCTGAGGCTTTCGTTCTTCTTTCCCCATGGTTGTGTGGGTTTATGGCTGCAGAGGGCTTGACAGGGTGGGCTGGCAAGGCACAAAGGGGCCGGGCCCCCTTTGCCAGGATAAAGGCTGGCACAAAGCGCTGAGGAAGGCCGTGGCAGGCAGGCACCAAGGCTGGGCAAGATAGCCTGGCAGGAAGGCCTGGCAGGAAGCCTGGCAAGGAACTGAAGGAACTGGCAGGAAGCCTGGCAGAAGGCGAGAAGGCGGCAGGCAGGCACAAAGGCTTGGCAGGCAGACTTGGCTGGCAGGGGAGGCTGGAAGGCTCAGGCTGGCAGCAGAGCTGGCAGCTAAGCAGAGAGGAGGCTGGCAGGGAGGCCCTGGCCAAGGAGGCGGAGGCAGGCTGGAGGCAGGCTTGGAGGGCAGGCCTGGCAGAAGGCTGGCAGCAGCTGCAGCAAGGCTTCAGGCAGCATGCAGGCAGGGCAAGTGCAAAGGACTCGATGTATCCGGCAGCAGTCTTTCCTCTGAATGCTGGCCACGTGGAGCTGCTTCCCTTTTATATCTGCGGGCTTACGCAATACATCCCCCCACATGCTCAATAAAGCTCGGCATCCCGTTCGGCTTCCGCTGTGCATCCGCTAGGCTTTCCACTCTGCATCCGCTTCTTCGCTGTGCATCCGCTGGCTTGCGTCTGCATCCGCTTCACCGCTGTGGCAATCCGCTGTATCCGTTCCAGCGTCCGCCCTTTGCTGAGGTCCCTGGAAGCCTAGTGCGATGTGCCATCTGCTCCACTCCGCTCCATCCGCTGGGCTTCTGTTCTGCCATCCGCTTTCCATCCGCTCTGCGTCCTTCCCATGTCTGTTCCTCTCGTGTTTATCCGCTCCGGTTATGAAATTGTTGCCCCTTTTAAAGAGCAGATAACAATGGATGGAACATTTTGCTCGTCCGTTGTGTCTTTTTATACACGTTTTGCATACCGTTGGGCAGTGTGACAGTGCCTTTTAATGACACTTCTGCATGGTAGTGGTCCATGATTTTTACTTCGAGCCACTTGGAATATACATCTACCACTATAAAGAATGTGTGGCCTTGCATCGGTCCATCAAAATCAATGTGTATTCATGACCATGGTGATTTTGGAGTCTCCCATTCATGTGTGGGTGCAGTGGATGGGGCCTGCTTGGATTCCTGACAGATGCAGATTGAGCCATCTGGCTTGACTGATGTGACAATTGTTGTCTCCCGCCTAGTGTGGTCAATTGCCTCCAAATCCCCTCCCCAGGCAATTACTTTGTCTAACTGTTTGTCAATTTTGGGCCAAAGAGCAAAAGGAACCTTTCACAGCTTTATTCTGACATGGATAACTTTGGGGTCTAGATTGAAAGAGATAGGGGTTCCATTCTACTTGTGTAGATTCCCATTGAAAGTCTGTTAGTAGCTCCTCAATGTTGTCCTCTTGGATGGCATGGATGGCAGTCACTATTAAACTCAAGGCATCAAACCATTCTACCCTGAGCAAGCTTTGTAGGTCACTACCCACTACAGTTAGTTGTAGCAGACCAGAAAATTTTTTAAACTTGATTTGAAAGGACCCGCTCTGATGAAAGGGATGCAGTTTCCTTGGTAGTCTTTTTAAAGGTAAAGTGATATTGGCAAACCATGGAATGCATTGTCAATAAAAGTTGGCAGACCCCAAGAAACTTTGCAGCTGTTTCCTAGTACTAGGGGTTTGCCATTTTAATACCTCCATCTCAATACCTCGTTCAGAAATACAAGTAACCCAGGTAATCCAGTTGTTGAATATGAAACTCACATTTCGAGAGCTTTACATAAAGTTGAGTGTCTGATAACTTTTTTAGCACTTGCCTTACTAATGTAATGTATTCCTGTTCAGACTTAGAATAAATCAAAATATCATCTAAATAAACTAAAACACCATTATATAAATGGTTATGTAACACTTCATTTATCAGCTGCATAAATACAGCTGGAGCCCCTTGCAACCCAAATGGCAACACATTGTAATATTAACAAGTGGACAATTAAAGATTGTCTTCCATTCATCTCCTTCTTGAATTCGTACTCTATAATAAGCTTCTCGTAAGTCTAGTTTTGTAAATATGCGGCCTTGTGCTAATGTGGTAAGCAAGTCTTCATTAGTGGTAACAGATATAAGGGTTCCACACAGATAGCATTCAAACCTCGATAATCCACACATAGACATAAACTACCATCTTTTTTCTCATGAAACAACACGGGTGCTGTCATGTGGAACCTACCTGGGGTGATAAAACCCCTCTTTAATTTTTTTCAATATATTTCCTCATTTCTTCCAGTTCTTTTTGGATCATGGAATACATTTGTGGCTTGGGCAAAAGGACTCCTGGAATCAATTCTATGGTACAATCTGTGATTTGATGTGGTGGCAAACAATCAGTCCCATCCTCTTTAAATACATCAGCCAGATCTTCATATTCAATTGGATAGGATCATACTGGCAATAGTTGTGATTTCTCTTTTAATATATGTTGAGATGCTCGCTGTACTTCAATATGACTTGGTGGATGAGGGCCAACAACTAATTTCAATTTACGATATCCTCCTTCCCATTTTATAGTTGGCTCCCACTTATCAAGTCAGGCTAGACCCAGGATTACAGCTTCATTTATATGCGGAACCACCACAAAAGAAATCCATTCCCAGTGTTCACCCATTACCATTTTAACATATTCAGTTTGAGTTACCAGAACCCCACCTAATATAGACCCATCCACCTGTTCACATTTGATATGGACCCCCAGTTTGATTACTTTTAAATTTAATTTATCCACCATAGCTTTAATTATCAAACACCTTATACACCCAGAATCAATGAGTGCCCCCACCTTGATTCCTTGTTCATTTCATTTATTCTATAAATAAATGGGTAAAATAAAAGGAAGGATGGGTTTACTTACCATTGGATCATCATATGTCTCCCCTTCTAATTCACTGTCAATCAAAATTGTAGTCGGCATCCTGGAACTCTCTTCTTTGATGTGACCATCTGGGGATTTGCCTTTTACACCTCTCACTTTCTCTTATCCATGCCATTCACTTCTTCCTGATCTGGTTCGATTACTTCAAGGCCAATGTGAGGCATTCTTGCCAATGTCAAAGGTGGTATGGGACATTCCACAGCCCTGTATCCTGGGCTATCATGTCAGAAACATTTCAGTACACCCCTACCATTTGACATTGGGAGTCCTCTGGTCTGGGTTTTGATAACCAGATCTATAGGTTTCCATATCTGAAAACTTTTGAGTTTTTGTTTCAGACACCGAAGTCCATCATCTCGTTCTATGAATACTCAATACCAGTTAGATTAACATGGGATCCGCTATAAAGGCAAAATTGATGTAATTTAGCATCCAGACTTTCTTTGAATAGATGTATCAACAAACTTTTTGGTAGTAAGGGAAGCTTATTGACTACCTGTCGGAATTCGTTTACATATTCCCTAGCCATTCTTCCTTTTCGTTTCACCGCCAGCAAGTCTTCTTCTGTTCATTTGTCTGCAGTTGTATCCTCAAATCGAGTTCTTAAGGCAGGTAAAAAATGTCCTATATCCCCCAACTCTTCTGCCCTAGTTCAGAATAAATCAGCTGCCCATTTGTAAGCCTCCCCTACCAACACTCCAGTAACAGCAATAATCATAGACCATTTGGATGGATAACATTGAACCATATATTTCAAAATGGTTCAATATTTGACCCAAAACACAGCCACTTTATGTGCAGAACCATCAAAAGTAGCTGCCAGGGGAGGAGATCCCCACCTCCCATGTGTTTGTACTTTCCAACAAGGCCCATAATCCATGTCTCGTCTTTCCATTGAACTAGATCTCATGGAATAACTTTCAGGTCCTACATCTCTCTCATCCAATCTCCTAGAATGTAAATCTGAACGTTCCAGCCCTCTTCCAATATCAGAGTCCCGAAACCCCAGTGGGCTAGATGTATTAAGAGAACTACTGTCAGAAGCCAATACTTGTCTATGACCCACAGAGCTGCTATCCATTGGCCCCCTCAACATCACCTCCCCAAATTGATGATATAAAAGTTCCATTGTATCACTTTGTGGAACTACCCACAGTCATCTTCAACTCCAGGCCAGTATTTGATTTTCCAGTCTAACATTTGTTCCATTAGTTGAGGCTTACCTCCTTTAGGAACATGGCTCTGATCACTCAATCACAGATCTCCGGTAGTTTTTGGTCTCACAGCTGGCTGCGCTGTCACTGGGATAGATTCCTTCTTCTCCCCCATATACGCCTGTTCCTGTCTCTTCTCACTGCTATCATCAACATCCTCAGACCCCTCTTTCTCCAAACATTCTTGGTCTTTACCTTCTGCCATGATTCTCAAACAGTAGCCTCAAAAAATGGGAAGGGTGCTTTTCAGTGCTGGTTTTCTGTCAGCTTCCATTGGATTACGATGAAATTCCACCAATAAACCACTTTACTCACAGTTTGATTGCGGCAAGACTTGTTTATTGTGGTCTTTTTCTTCCAATAACAGCAACAAATGGCAATTCCGTGCAAAACCAGCATTGAGAGCATCTGCCTCTCAGTGCTTTTTATAATCCCTCCCCAACTTTAATCATTGCTTAACCTCCACCCCCAGCCAATAGCTAACATCCGCCTCTCAGTGTGCCATTGTCCCGCGAAACTAGCCGTTCCCAATTCCACTCCCATGTATATTCCCAAACAATATTCCTGAGGTGTCACCCCACCCCACAGAGTGCTGCCCCAGTCCAAGAGAACCGACAATCCAAAAGTGAAAGGTACAAAGCTGATCAGCTGATAAGCTGGGAATCCATCCAGCTGGCCATGTTGAGAGAGAAAGAGAAGGTGCACCAGTAAACCAGCCTGAATGTCCAGTCAGCTGGCTGCTCTGAGAGGGAGAGAGAAAAATGCTGTCCCTCAAAATATTCAATGTCTTCCTTTTCTTTAATTTCTTTAATTTCAAATGCTAGTTTATTCATTTCTGCATATTCTAACATTTTTATTATCTTTACTTCTGTGGGGTTCTCCTCACCCTTCCAATGTTGCGTGAACTCCATTCTGGCCACTGTTAATACATGTATTATTAAATATGCATTCCTTTTACTGCATTTGTCTGGTATGATGTGCAACAGAAATATTTCCAGTTTTAAATTTATATGTTCCTTTATCATTTTTTCTAGCCAGGTGTATATTTAGTCCAGTATTTATTTGCTTTTAGTCATGTCCACCACATGTGGTAATACAAGCCCAGGGTTTGGTTACACTTGGCAGACATATTCTTAAACATTCCAGCTAATCTTGCTGGGATAAAGTGACATCTATAAAACATTTTGTATAAGTTTTCTTTATTGCAATGGATGTTGTCAGTTTATAATTTCTGTCCCACAACTTTTGCCATTTTGTCCAACTCTATCAAAGACCCAAAATTTTTAGCCCATGCTATCATGGTTTCTTTTACTTGCTCCTCTTCCATTCTCATAATCAATAATTATAGAATTTTTTAAATCAGTTTCTCCTCCCATCCTATTATGATTTGATCCAATTGTGTTGGTTCTTTATAAAAACCATATGTTTTAACACCTTTATAATATTTAGATTATATTTGTACATGCAGCCAACATGCTAAATTTATCACTTGGCTATTCAATTCCTGTTTGCTTTTCAATTCCTCCTTTTAATTTAAAATATCTTTCTATTGTGAGGTCTGGCAATATACTTAATCCCTCAATGAGCCAAACTAAAGACTTAAATGGAGGCTTGAAAAACAAAAATCAGACTTTGTTTTGATCATATCAAAGAATCATCCTCAGTTCAATTGCTGGGCCATATACTTGAATTATTCTTTCTGAATGCCAATCCCTATCATGCTAAGTTTTCTGGTCCGTGACTGGTTCATCTTCAAACATGAGGAATATTTTGTCCCTGTGTCCTACCTCATCATCTACTTGGACACCAAGTCTCTCCCCTTGAATGGTGGGTAAAAGAAAGAAACTGGGTTTAATGGTCCCCAATGCATAAGTACCACTCCACATAGGCCTTTTGTCCACAGATCCAAAAGAGTCCATCAGGGGCAGGCCAGAATAAAGTAATGTTATGGAGGTGATCCCAAATGGAGGAAAGTTGTTTATAAGCAAAAAAGGGGATTTTAGATTGGGTTGCATTAGAGCCAGACCACCAAGTAGTACTAGCTTTAGCAGCCACAATAAGATTTTGACAGACTAAGTCCCCTAAAGGGATCATAAACAGTCAGGAGGCAGGTCTTTGAAAACATACATCCCTGATGATGGAGGTTTGAAGAATCCATTCTCGGGCCAGTCCACGGAGGACCATGTGAGGATCATTTGGGAAAGAGTAGTCATGTTTATTTCTATGGACTCCCATAACCATCATTATCCCATATTAGTTCCTCCACAAGTGTAGCAGTTAGTCACATTGAGGGATAATGCAATCCTCAGCTAAATCTGTGAAGAGGTTTTTAGTTATTGAAGGAATTTCTACTTTCTTTTCCATTTCTTCATAAAATGAATGGAAAATTGTGAAGTACTGAGGCTGGTAAACCATTCTGATCACTTTAATTTCAATCTGGCCATTAATTTCAATCAGCCCCCCATTCATTATTCCAAGACACACATTTACCATGGATGGAGGGGGAGTATTGAAAAGGAGGCAGGACAGCAATTTGGTGGTGCCTTCCCCTGAGAAATATTAAAAAAGCTGGAAAGCTTTTTAAGTTAAGCCCTCCTCATTGACAATGCAACCGACAGACAAGGGACTGTGACTATCCGCAGTGAGATGAAATTTGGTTGCATTGTCAGATTCAAGACCCCTTAGGACCCCAAATCTTGGAATAATTTGATTAACTAAGGTATTTACCACCTCTCTGGTTTTTTGTTTGGAAGTAGAAATGGCTTCTGGACACCCAGTGAATAAATCCATGAATACAAGAAGGTTAGTCTTCATTCCTCTTTTGGGGAGTTCAATAAAGTCTACTTGACAGGCCTCCCCTAGGTATAAGGTAGTTCAGTGATGGCTGAGTGGAAGTGGATGGCCCCCATGGGGGTTATTCCTTTGGCAGAGTTCACATTGAGAAACAAGAATCTTGCAAAAGCTACACAAGTTTGGATTGCAATAGTGGAATGTGAGCCACTTCTGAAGTGGGCAAGGACCACTGTGAGATATACGATGCCTTCATTGGACAAGCTTACACACCATTTGTTGAGGGAGCTGGATCCTGTTCTAGACAACCCACCACCCATCACACCACTTACCATCAGGATGTAGTTGATCCATGTTGTTGTATGGGGCAGGCAGGTGGTGCGTGGGATCACAGGGCAGCATAGCTAAAAGGTTGGAATTTGTGGAATGGAGAGCGGGGTTTGACTCAGCAGCTTGGTGGACTCAGTAATCAGCAGCCCTGTTTCCTCAGGAAATCTCACTGCAATCTGCCTGGTATCCTTGGCAGTGAGTGATGGCTAACTGAGATGGTTTTCTTTATATATATATATGACCCACATACAAACTCTATACAGAAGCCTGATGTTTAGCTTCCTTCGGGTATTATCCCATGTCGTTGTAGTTCTGTTAAAGTTGTAGCTCATTGTAGTTCTGTTTAAAGTTGTAGCAAACGTTCAAGCAGAAATCTCATCTGCCATCGATCAGGTCTTTGTATGGAAGGTGTGTCTCAGCAGTTGTGAGACACAACAACTCACAACTCACTTGTGAGACACACTTCCATACAGAAGCCTGATGATGGCAGATGAGATTCTGCTGAAACGTTGCTACAACTTTAACAGAACTACAATGAGCTACAACTTTAACAGAACTACAACGAACGTGGGATAATACCCGAAGGAAGCTAAACAGCACAAATGTAAGTACCTGCGAGAGCTTAAAAAAAACATATATATATATAATAAATATATATATATATATATATATATATATATATATATATATATATATATACTATATATATATATATATATTATAATATATATTGATTAAACTAAAACATCAAACAACACATACACAACACACAGAAGAAAAAAGAAAAGGAAAAGGAAAAAAGAAAATGATTAAAAAACTAACAGTTCTACTATCGACCAGTCTATGGTTCCTTGTTTGTTATCAATATTGGTGATATATTTACAAATACATCTTATTTGAATATATAATTGCTACCTCTTTTACATTTTACATTGTTTACTATATATTTTCTATTTTTTGTTCTATCCAGTCATACCCAGCATTCCCAGCTTCTATAATATTCTGTTGTTTCTTTTTCCTTAAGTGCTAAGGTTAACTTATCCATCTCTGCACAGGCTGTTATTTTCTGAATGACCATTTCCTTGTTGGAATATCTGCTTGTTTCCAACACTGTGCAAAGGTTATTCTGGCTGCAGTAAGGATATGCAGGATTATATATTTGACATTTTTAGAAATTTGTCTATTAAATATCCCCAATAGGAAGAATTCTGGTTTTAATTCAATTTGCTCCGCCGTTATTTCCCTCTAACCATTTTTTTTATTCTATGCAGTATCTTTGGGCTTCAGTGCAGGACACCACATATGAAATAAATGTTCCCTGTTCTTTTTACATTTCCAAGCATTCGATTCATGTTAGGAGAAAACTATCTTTCGCTTAAATTCTTGCGAGGGTGAGAGATGCCATCTATAAAACATTTTATAGGCATTTTCTTTATATGCTGCTGGTTTTGTAATTTTATTATTCCTTGTCCAAACCGTTTCCCATTCTAGTAATGTAATGCTACGTCCTATGTTTCTGCTCCAAGCTATCATGTTGCCTTTGACTACTTCCTCTTCTAATTCCAACTGAGATGGTTTTCTGACATCCATGACAAGTTTTTCTTTCAAATGCTTCATCTTTAAACATCAGCTCCTGTAAAGTCATGGGCTTCCCACACAGCTGCATGGGTGTGTGTGGCCAAAAATGCATAATGACTATCAGTATAAATGTTGGTGTGCAGATCAGATGACAGATGGCATGCTTCAGTCAGAGCTAGAAGCTCAGTCACTTGAGTAGACCAGTGAGGGGAGTTGTCATAGGAGAAGGGGTCTATCTTTGGAAACGACAGCTAGTCCTGTGTATCATTTTCCATTTTTTTTTTTACAAATGAGGAGCTATCAGTCCAGAATTGAGACTCTGGATTGTCAAAAGACTCAGTCCTAAGGTCCACACAAATGCCACCACAAATGCCAAGACAGTCAAACAGTCATACTTGGGATCATCATTGGGTGGGCAAGGCAAAGGGGCAGCTGGGTTTAGCCTCTTGCATCTGTGAAGTTGAACAGAGTCTGATTCTAAAATCTGGCTTGCATACTTAGAAATCCAGCATGAGGGGGCCCATGCTGGGATTTCTGCTCAAGGAGAGTTTGAACTGAATGAGGCGTATAAATGTTAAGGGGTGCCCCTGAAGTTATTTTGTGTGTCACCTGGATGAGGATGGCTGTGGCAGCAATGGATTAGAGTCAGGCTGACCATCATCATTCAGGACTTTAGATAGGTATGCCACAGGAACTTTTTCAGGACCTAGTCTTTGCAATAAAACACCAAGGGAACATCTGTTCATTTCAGAGGCAAAGAATTCAAAGCCTTTCATTTGGTCAAGCAAAGCCAAAGCAGAAGTATTGGCTAATGCATCTTTCAAGTTCTGTTATACTTTCTGATGTTCCCCTATCCAATCCCAGGCCATGTCATTTTTGGGTCAATTGGTAAAGTGGTTCAGCAATAACAGAATATATTGGAATTCACAATCATGCATAGCCAGTAATTCCCAAAAAGGTTTGCAGTTGTTTAATGTTAATTAGTAGTACTGGCAAGGCTGAGATGGCTTGTAGGCAGCTCTCAAGGAGTAAACAGCAGCCCTTGCTCAGAACAAAACCCAGATACCAGAACAAAACTAGCTGAGGGGTCCACTGGACTTTCTTTCTAGATACTGTGTAGTCCTTTTCAGCCAAATAATTGAGGAGGGCGATTGAGGTACCGCCCCCTGTGGGGGATGCCTTAGGGGGCACTAAGAGGCAAGGGGGATGGCAGGGGCATTAAGAGGTGACCGGGGGGGCTTTGAGGCACTGGCTGGCCCTGCAGCTTCACCCATTGACTAGCACTGCTCCAGAGCAGCACCTCCAATGCAGAAGTGGTGCCACATTAAGAGGTGGCAGGGGGGTGTTTGAGGCACCAGCCTTACACATTCACCTATTGTCTATAATAATACTCCAGAACTGGCACCTCCAATACGGAAGCAGTGGCACGTTATCTGCCGCTGTGGTCGTGTTCAATGTGCTGCCCCCTGCCACCTGTCCCCAAGGATGCCAGCAGAGGGTGCAAAGAGGCACCAGGGGGGCATTCAAGGCACCGGCTGGCCCTGCAGGTTCACCCATTGAGGCTCTGGCTCCAGCTCTGCCGTCGATGTTCCCTGATGTGCCTGTGGGGGCGGCGCCTCAAATGCAATGGTGGTGGCATGGCTTTGCTCTACTTTTCCAACGCTGCACCACTGCCTGCCCTAGGCTTCCTCAATCCTTCCCTGTACTGGCTCCAGGAAGCAAGGAACAGCACCACCCTCAAGACGTGAGTGCCCCGGGGGGGATCTTGGGAGGCTGATCCCTGGCAGCCTGTTGCAGTCAGGCACGGCAACTACAAAGAGGGACAGGCTTGGTTGAGCAGGATCCTGGATATTGGGCATGTGGTCAAAGTCTTCCTACCTGTCTACCAATCTATCTATACATCCATCCATCCATCTATCCATCCAAAAGCGCTGTCTCTCTGTCTGTCTTTCTGTCTGTCTACCTACCTACCTACCTATCTATACATACATACCTATCTATCAATCTACCTACCTATCTACCTCCCTACCTATCTACATATACATACATATATACATCTATCTTCCTACCTACCTACCAATATATCTACAAATATACCTATCTGCCAATCTATCTATCTTCCTACCTACCTACCTACCCACCTACCAACCTATCTACCTACCTATCTGTCTATTCTATCTATCTATCTATCTATCTATCTATCTATCTATCTATCTATCTATCTATCTATCTATCTA
>BHFT01020409.1:33030-60072 GCA_004320025.1 Laticauda laticaudata | reverse complement strand
GGCTCCTGGTTAAGACGGACTTTCTGCACTAAATAAAAAGAGCTGAAGTTATGCTGGTCTCCGAGTCTCATTCTTCACGAACACTACATGAAGTAAGTTTAATGTTACATTGCAAAGAAGCAGTTTCACATGTGGTTGCCAACTATCTCAGCTTTTTTAAGTTCTATGCAGTCCATAAAGTTTATTGGATATATCTTCTTATATTACTACAAGACTACTACGTCTTACTGTTTTTAGCAGGATGAATTATGAAAACTCATTGAATATTTGAGAACCTTTATTTACATGTTGATTGAATAAGTAGTGTGGTGACCTAGTGGTGAAGATGCTCGCCGGTCACTTGGAAGGCTGAGAGTTCGATCGTAGGTAGCAGCAGATGTTTCTCTCACCTAGGGCACAAAGGAAAAATTTCAGCTGCAAACTTTCTGTGTCTTCAGGAAGGGCATCCAGCCAGTAAGGGCTCAGTTCCATTCCATTGCTCTGACTCTGCTCCAAATGAAGGAATTTCAGGGTCATAAAAAGGGAGTTTATATATGTTGAGCTGTAGTGGGATTCAATTTTTTTCCCAACCAGTTCTGTGGGCGTGGCTTGGTGGGCATGGCAGGGGAAGGATACTATAAAATCTCCAGTCAGAGGTGGTATTTTCCAGTTCTCTGAACTACTCAAAATTTCCGCTACCGGTTGTCCAGAACTGGCCAGAATTTGCTGAATACCATCTCTGATGTTGAGATATAAAATTTAATAGCTGCCAGCTGCTGTAAGGCTGATGCAATGTAAGGCTGAAGCAACTGAAGATGAATCAGCATTGGTATTGACTTTTTAAGACTAAGAAGGGGTCCATAGAAGTTTATAAAAGGCAGCCATTAGAGGGTGTGTTCTCTCTCCTTGTGTCCTATATCCATTTGCAGAGTTCTCCAAGTAGAGTTAAGAAGTTTGATTGCTTGTCAGGTATTTGCCTACCATTTATATTTCTGTATATGTCTTGCATATAAACCACTGTTAAATGTCTACATCTCTGTGTGCTGTGTTTTGCTCATGGGTTGTCTCATAATAGTAGTCACACTGCAAATGCACTGATAATATACCTCCTAATGTTATTGATGTATGTGCTATCTACAATTCTGGGTTGTCTCCATTCAAATATCCAGATATAGCATTGTATGTTCCTTATAATAGTCTTTTTTGATCCTCTGTTCTTGAGAAATGTAGAACAGGAACATTACTCAGTTTTGGTAGCCTGAGTAATAAATGAAATTGTTCATCCAACATTATATGAATTGTCACCCACATTCCTCCTTCATTATTTCAGACGCACCTGATGTGGAAAGGCAGCACCTAAGGATTAATGTTGAGATGATTTAAGAGTTTCCATTGGCTTCAGTTCATAATTTAGTCAGAGGACGTGAGGAAAGGGATGGAAAGCATCTCTCTTATTCTTACACAACCCTTCCTTTAAGCCTGGTTTTCACAATGAAAAGCAAATTTTCAGTCCAATGAGAACAAAAATGATAACTCACAGAAGGATGTGGGAGCAGAAACCACTGTTTCTAAGCTACGGGACTTTGTTTTAATGTGGTGAGTCTCACATCAGAGCAATATCAAAGATGACAGAATTGAGCTTTACAGTTAGAAAAAAAATTGTCAGTTCTACCTCATAAAGCTGTTCTAACTGAAAAATCTCTAAAATAATAAAAATAAAATAAAAATCTCTAAAAATTTTAAAAGATACATTTAAATATTTTAATATATTAAAATATTGATACAGGCCTTGCTGATATATAACACACAAGCCTGTTAAGCAGTCTTAACTAGGGACAGGAAGGAACATCCATTTAGCATATATGTGACATCCTCTCATTCTCCCAAATTTGCATTTCATTTCATTTTTCCAATGTAATTTGCCAATTAAAAAACCCTTTATATTAAAAAAAGTATGCACAAAAATGCATACTAACAAAAATAATGTACAAAAACAAATAACCAAGGAAAAATTCATTGTCATTACCTTGTGTTAGATAAAATTGTTACCAAAATATGCAAATGTATGTGTGTGCATGTTTGTGTGTGTGTGTGTGTTTAAAAAGAAATCTTGATATCTATGAAAATGTGAAAGAAACCAGGATTTATAATTTCACTCATTTATTATATTGAGCTACCTATTCCATATTAAGTGATGATTTGAGGAAGAGCGATCATATATAGAATTGTGTATTACACAACATAAAAGCTAATGAAAAGTCATCTGAGATGGTCCCCTTCTATTCATAAAACAGTACTTCCATTCATCAAAGGTCACAATTAAAGGTCACACAAGACTCTCTGCTTTCAATCCAGAGTTCACATTCAATTTAAACACTCTAATGTAAAATGTAGCTCATTAAAAATACAGCAGTCTGTATTATCAAAGCCTGAAACACATAATCTTAATTAAAACCCAACCAAAGTTTTAAGTAAAATATTCCAAGATAGCTCTTAAAGGTCTCCAAAAGGTCCTTTATAATGTATTTTCCCCTGAGAGAGGGAAGTATAATGTATTTTCCCCTGAGAGAGGGAAGATAATTATTATCTTGGAAATATATGTGTACAAAACAGAAGCAGATGGGGGAAAAATTAATTTGACATGATCAAAGAATTGTTTAAGCATGGCATCAGGCATTGTAAGGGCAGCAACATCTCATAGCCATGATGGGTCCTTTACCAATTTTCTGTTTGTTCATTTTCTCTGATTACAAGACTTTGATTTGAGAGGGAGGATGAAGTCAAAAAGCTTTCTAAAATCCATGAAGCATACCTCTTAGAATAAAGTTAATACTCGATTTCCATAAGAGAATATAATATATTTTGATGATGTTCTTGAGAGCCACTGAAGGGACTGGTGCTTAGAATAAACTCAGATTGAAATAGTTTGTACATCCTGTCTACTGCAATAAATAAACCTTAAAAATGCTTAACTATTTATAAGTATAATTTTATTCTGACCTTGGTAAAGAATGTACAGTGACTCAGGATCATCCAGTAAGTTTCACTGTTTGACAGTGATGCAATTAGAAAGGATAAGTAATCAAAAAGCTTTCATTTGTGATTACAGTTCCAACTCATGCTCTAAAAAGCATAGAAATTGCAAGCTAAGATAATCATCACATTTTCTACACCACGAAAGCTGGGGAGAAAAAATATGTTCAATTCCATACACTAGAATGGTCTCACAAATCAGGCTACATGTGTACCTAAAGTTTGCCTTGAACTTTTAGCTCTGCTTTGGGCAGGAGAAGCATAGATCTTGGAAGTTATTCTTCATCTGTAATATCTCCAAACATTTGTCTCCAGAGTTACCTCTGATGCACCTCAACAGGGCATAAGGCTTCCCCTTGTCAGAGCATTTGCAGAGTGGCTACCATTATGAGACAACCCAAGAGTAATCTTTCTTCTTAACTCTACATGGAGAACTTTCGCAATGAATACCGGACACAAGGAGAGAGGGCACACCCTCTAATAGCTGCCTTTATATAAATACCTCTTAAAGGGATAGAACCCACCCCCAGTCTTAAAGAGGAATACTCATGCCATGCTGATTCATTCTTATTTCATCAGCCACATCTGGTCAGCTTCACTGCTGGTCAGCTCTTAAATCCCAAGACCTTAACACCCCATATGTCTTCTTCTATAGTAAATGGATAGGAGAAAGTCAACATGTCCTCAGCCTATTCAGAATCCTTCTACAGATATAACTGATTTCATGAGGGAGATTGTAATATTGGCCTGGCTACAAATGTAATTCAATAAGTGGGCATTATTACAGTAAAGTAGAAGAACAAGTGCTAGTTTGGTGTTGTGGTTAAGACACTAGGCTAGAAAATAAGAGACTGTGAGTTCTAGTCTTGCCTTAGTCTTGAAAACTGGCTCAGTGACCTTGGCCAGTCATTCTCTCTCAGCCCTGGGAAGGAGGCAATGGCAAACCACTTCCAAAATCTTGCCAAAAAAACTGCAGGGACCAGTCCAGACATTCACAAAAAGTCAACACACAATAGGCAGGGACTAGCCCAGGGAGTCACAAAAAATCAACGCACAACACTGACTTGAATACATACATACACACCAAAAAGGTACAACAAAGGTCTTCATTACTGAACTTCCCAAAGACAGTCTGTGGATACAAATTAAAGCAATTGCTTGCCTATAGGAAAGGCAAATTCCCACAATTTATGTGATCTGATTGCAACTAGAGTTACTGAATGTACAGTACAAGTGGAAGTCACATGTTTTGTTGGCTAATTATGCCAGAGAGATACTTTTGGAAACAGAATTTATGAACTAGGAACCATATTTACAAAAGAGAGTCAGAATAATCCTACACAATTTCTTTATTCAGAAATTCTAGTGAGTTGAACTATTTATTTCTAGGTGTGTAAAAGTAAGATTACAGCTTTGAGAGCTATGTCTGTTTGAATTTAAAAAGTTGAGGATAGTAAAGCCAGAAATTGCAATTCAAAGAGAAATATTCAGCTTAAAGTACTGTTACTTTCCACTTCACTTTATCAAAATCTATGCCATTGGACTGAGGGAGTCTCAGAAGTGCTTTCTGTTTTATGTGTGAAAATGGCCAAGACAATTTTGACAATTCCTGACAAAATCTGTAAGCATAAAACAAGTGCCCTGGCATAGTAAAGCTTTTTTTTCCCCTCTGAGGTTTTTTTTAAATGAAGGTTGGAGGATTATCTACTTGTCCAACTAAATAAATTTAAGTGAAAAATAAATGAAATCTCAAATACACTTCTGCAAAAATATGGCCAGATTGTTGCATTCACTTTTGCCTTTTTCATTGTTGCTACCCTGCTACCATCACTTGTAACATCTGTGAATATAGGGTGTGAGAATCAATGTGGTGCAGTGGTTCATGTATTTGATAGACATCAGGAACGTTTAGGGGTCTAGTCCATCCTCAGCCAAAGAGGTGTTCTGGGTGATTTGGGGTTTACAATTCTCAGCTCAGCATATCTCATGGGGGTGAGTGGGGAGTGTTTGGGAAAAAATAGAAGGGAGCATGGCCTACATCTCCATGATCACCTGGACATAAAAACAAACAAACATAAACAAAATAATATTAGAAAAAACAATAGAAAATGTTACTCAATACAGTTTCATTTGATTTGATTCTGACCAATCAGGTCAATGTCAAATCTTTCTGGCACATAAAATTGGATAACTGTTGTATTATTATTTATTTATTTACTGTATGGTAAACAACATGCTAGACATAGTGCAGTCCTGACAATCTAGATCAAAGGTGCTATTCAGCAGGAACTGACCAGTTCTGGAGAACCGGTAGTGGAAATTTTCAGTAGCTCAGAGAACCAGCAAATACCACCTCTGACTGGCTCCACCCCCATCTATTCTCTGCCTCCCGAGTCCCAGCTGATTGGCTGGCTCTTCTTTTGTTGCCCTGCATAGGAGAACAGAGCTGAAAAGCAGGTTAGTGGGATGGGGAGGGAGTGGGGATTTTGTAGTATCTCTGTAAAAGTATCCCTGCCACACCTACCAAGCCACACCCACCAAGCCACGCTATGCCCACTAAGCCATGCCCACAGAACTAGTAGTAAAAAAAATTGAATCTCACCACTGGCCTAGATCAGAGGTATCAAATTCATGGCCTGCAAGCCGGAGGCATCACTTGCTGGGCCCACCCAATTTAGTGAAGGGAGGGGGGAAGTCACAATACATCATGTGATGCCACCATGATTATGCAAATTCGACACCCCCTGGCCTAGATTGCTCGTTCATTCTGTTCAGTATTTGCATGCCTATCCTTCGTGTACCACAGAGGGCAAACTAGCTTACACTAGCTGACTAGCAGCGCTCAGGTTGCTGGCTCTTCTGGGCTTCTCCACTAGTTTTGCCTCACCTCATGCTGCATTGCATTGCCTCGCATCTGGCCAGATCCAGCTTCCACTCTCTGCACAAATGCAGCTAGGTTTTTCCCACTGAAGTGGTACCCATTTATCCACTTGCAATATCGCATGCTTTCCAACTGCTGGGTGGGCAAGAGCAGGGAAGCAATTGATAGGAGCTTATCCCGTCTCGTGGAGCTGGGCTCAAACTGCTGGAGTGTAGACCATTTCTGGCCAGCAGTTCCAGCATCATTAAGCTGCTGTGCTATCTTGTCTCCTCATTGTTGTATTAAAATATTGTCTATAAAATCTAATTATTATTTAGTAATTATTCAGTTCTGTCATTTCTGAACCCCCCCAAAAAAGGATTTTGCATAATAAAGTTAAAGAAATAGAGAATGGAAGAAAAGTTCAAGCCATCAACAACAGTGGAATTAAGTCAAAGGAAGACACAGAGATAAATTCTTCTTTGAGTTGAACTCCAATTGCAGTGACTTTATTAACATATTCATATACATTTTTTGGCATCAATGCAGATCACCCTGTCTGTTTACCTCTTTTTTTCCAAAACAAAGGGTTTTTTTTGCAAATGGTTCTTTCTTTTCTTCTTATTAAAATACATTTAATAGCACTTAATTTCTGCAAAGCAAATTGGATCATGACGACATTGAAATGCAATTTTAATATTAAGAAAAATAAAGACACCAATTTATATGCAGGGAAAATGCTAAAACAAGCCTATAATTGCCTTAGGATAATCTTAAGGATTATATATAAATTGTACATCTTGCAAAAGTTTCATAGCAATTAGGAAAACATCAGGTTTAGGAAAAATTCTATTCAGGCCTAAATTTTAATACACAGTATTGGATTTGGGTAGACCATGATTATATGAAATGATGGGAAAAGAGATGAGAATTAATTAATTTAGTGGCACAATTAGCCTCATAATCTGTCTTGGTTGCTTATGCCATTCAAACACACACACACACTATTCACATTTTCTTTAACATTAACATCCTGGGTCTTTCAAGATTCACTATATTGTTGCCAAGAATAGGAAATAGCGGAATAATTCTTCATTCACCTCAGAGGCCACACAGAATCGAGCAACAACTGTGAAATATAATCCTCTTCGATGGAACACGTAGTATCTTATCATTTTACGTGATAGGATGAACAGAATACTACTTTCTTTAAAAACTAATTTTAAGGATGGGGACGTATTTCAAATTAAGCATGGAATAAAAATCTGTCTGCATGAAGTATACAGCATCTCTTGCAGATTTATAAGCATTGGATCTGAAACTAAGAAGTGCTGGAGATAATCACCATAAAGCATATATATTATGGTCCTATAATACATAAAATGGCAACAATCAAGAAACACGCATGTAGACATACATTAACCAGCATTTCTTCACTATATAAAGTCATTCTACATAGTCCATTATAAGACTGTTTCTCAACTTCAGCAACTTCAAGATTTGTTGTTTTTCCTCCCACTTTTTAAAGTATTTATTAGATTATAGAATAAAATACAAAAATATGAAAGCAAATAGTAGGACACAGAGGGGAGGAAAAGGGGAAAGAAAAGTGAGGAGGGAAGGGAGAAAAGAAAAAAAAAGTGTTGACTTCTGACTCCCTCTGTTACAGTAGAATAAAGCATTAACACTGAACCTCAGCTTTTTACTTTTCCATAATAATATAAATAGCCATTTCTATAACAACAAATCAATCTAATCAGTAAAACCCAAAATCAACGTTTCATTTTTTTTCCACCTCAAGTACAAAGTCCAGAAATGGTCTCCATGTAGCAACAAAAGTACTTATATTCTTTTCTTTGATCAAAATGATCAAGTTAGCCATCTTTGCCAACTCCATCAGCTTCTGTAGCCATTCATCCATAGTGGGAACTGAAATGTCCTTCCATTTTTGTGCATACAGTAGTTGCTGCAGCAACTTCAAGATTTGTGGACTGCAGCTCCCAGAATTCCCCAGCCTGCATATTGGTTGGGGAACTTGGCAGTTGTCCACACATCTTAAAGCTGCTGAAGTTGAATATCACTGCTATGTATTAAATAAGCAAGCAGTGCTCCCCTTACTCGTTGACTTCACAATGCTCCAGATCCATCAGTTTCAAATTCAGACAGATCCAGTACACAAAATTCTCAGATAAGTTCTTCCTAAATGTTGCATATTCTGCTCACATAAGCAGGCAGAAATTTCCTCAAACACCTCAGTGGCCTTTGCCTTTGTTCCAAAATTAACCAGTAACTATTTAACCAGTAATTAACCAGTAATTAATAAGTTCCACAGTTAATCAGTAGAACAATTTGCCTTCAGAAGTTTTGTGTACTCCATTACTGGAGGATTTTAAGCAAAGACTGGACAGCCATTAATTTAAAATGGTATAGGGTCTCCTGCTTGAGTAGGGGATTGTATTAGAAGAGTTCCAATGTTCCTTCCAACTCTGTTGTTCTGCTCTGTTCTGAAAAATTGAAGATAGAAGTCCAAAAATTGATGGAGGATATGTTGGAAACCCTCAGGTTTCAGCCTGGAATCTCCAAAAATCCCAAAAGCAAGTTGAATTATTCTTTTCCCAGTACTGGGTCACAGCTACTGGATTCCTTTGGAGCAATGACCACCTCAATATGAATACTTAAGCTTTTGTTCCAAGGCCATATAAAATAATCACAAAATCTCATAATATGAGATTAAGGTAAAGGTTCCCCTTGCACATACGTCCTAGTCGTTTCCAGCTCTAGAGGGCAGTGCTCATCTCTGTTACAAAGCCAAAGAGCCAGCACTGTCCAAAGACGCCTCCGTGGTCATGTGGCCGGCATGACTAAACACCAAAGGTGCACGGAACGCTGTTACCTTCCCACCAAAGTGGTCCCTATTTTTCTACTTGCATTTTTACATGCTTTTGAAAGTAACGGGAACTCACTCCCTTATGCAGTGCTAGGGATTCGAACCGCTGAACTGCCGGCCTTTCTGATCAACAAGCTTAGCATCTTAGCCACTGAGCCACCGCATCCCTCCAATATGAGATTACAATCAGATAAATCTATAGGTATACTGAAGAATATCATATAACCCAATGCTGCAGGGAATATCAACATGATACAGTGATTAAAATTTTCAAGAGCAAGACATTCAGAGAACCTCCAGAGAGATGATGGTGAATGAATCCCTTCAAAGCCAGGAAAGACGAGGCAACTTCCAGTTAGGTCAGCATCAAAGTTACATCCTGGGGAGATTTTGACCAGCTTGTAAAGGCTCCATATTCCAAGGACAAGGAGGGCAAACCTATCTGAGAATGCTTTATCTTCTGCCAAGAGTGAAACCCTCAGGGATCAAGGTTCAAGAGTCCTGCCAAAAATGAGACCTCAATGCTGAGAAGTTTTTCCTTATAACAGATGGTGATGAGACCATCTCAAAATTTTGTCAAGGTTAATTGGACTGAAAAAGAGAAAGATATCCTGCCCTACAGAGATTTCTCACCAAAAGACAAGGCGAAATTAAAGATTTCTCCGATTTTACCCTTTGTTGAATAAAACAAATGCTTGCTTAATTATGCACTATTTCCTGAAGCATTATATGAACATATAATGGAGCCACGGTGACACAGTGGTTAGAGTGCAGTACTGCAGATTACTTCTGCTGACTGTTAGCTGCCTGTAATTTGGCAGTTCAAATCTCACCAGGCTTGAGGTTGACTCAGCCTTCCATCCTTCTGTGGTGGGTAAAATAAAGACCCAGATTGTTGGGGGCAATATGCTGACTCTGTAAACTGCTTAAAGAGGGCTGTAAAAGTACTATGAAGCAGTATATCAGTCTAGTGCTATTGCTATATAGAATCAATATATAGAATTTTATGTTCCATGTACCCAAGGGAAAGAGGTACATGACTCTTCCTCACCAATTTTCCAGTAAAACCAAGAGCACTGAACAAGTACAGGCAATACTGAATCACTAAAGAATCTTTGTTTTATGAAAATATTACTTGGGTAGCAATAGTTCAATAACCACAAATAAAGTTTGTGAAATTTGTGAGGTGGTCAGCACAAGTTGGCACTGTATGAAAGTTAGTTTTTTACTCTGTATGCTGTTATTTAAGATGAATTTATTTTCATCATAGTTCTTGTGTGATCTGCGCAAAATGGCACCTTTTTACATCATGGAGCTCTTAAACAGGAGCAAGTCAGGATCATCCTTAGGCTTTTTTTCTCTGTATGTCTCTCTCTCTCTCTCTCTCTCTCTCTCTCTCTTCTTCTCGTGCTCGTCTCGTCTGTGTGTGTCTGTGTGTGTGTGTGTATACACACACCAGAGTGGTATTCAGCAAGTTCTGACCAATTCTGGAGAACTGGTAGTGGAAATTTGTGATAGTTTGGAAAACTGACAAATCCCACCTCTGACTGACCCTTCTCCCATCTATTCTCTGCCTTCTCGAGTCCCAACTGATCAGCTGGGTCTTCTTTGGTTGCTCTGCACAGGAGAACAGAGCTGGAAAGCAGGTTAGTCGGGTGGGAAGGGAATGGGGAATTTTGCAGTAACCTTCCTCCAGGAGATGGGAGGGATGGAGATTTTGCAGTATCCTTCCCTGGAGTGGGGTGGGAGTGGAGATTTTGCAATATCTGTCCTCTGCCACACCCGCCATGCCACGCCCACAGTACTGGTAGTTTAAAAAAATGAATCCTACCACTGACACACACACATTAATTAATTCTTATGGGAGATCTTTCGTTAAAAAATGCAATCTGTGATTCTGAATACCGACTCAATTTTTTATTTCTTCTGCTCTTCAGTTGTTGCTTTTTTTTGCTTTTTTTTTTTTACTATTCAAAATAAAGCTTCCCGTCTACTTATTTCTTATTTTTTTTCATACAATGCATAACAAACTTGTGTTAGTAATCCACCTCCCCAAAGAAGTGGGTGCTGCTTTTCCAAACTACATGCCCTGAAGTCGCAAGGATGAGACAGTATTGCTATAGATGTTACATGTTCCTTTCATCTTTTTTTTTCCTTTTTATTTAAAATTAAGGCTACAGGCTATCTCTGTCACATGCCAGATAAAGTCATTCTCCAAGGCAGGGGGTAGATAATGGCAATTATAATTTACAAGGAAGGAAGGGAGACCAATTTTTCGAAAAACCAGAGGATTTCTGGGAGAAGAAAGTTAAGACCACAACACCATGTCCTAAATTTAAATTAATTTTACCCTTTGCTGGGTCTTGGCCTAACTTTGGGCTCTTTCCCAGGTTTGCAGCAATAAGCACCCTAAAGGAAAATCCTGCAAAGTTTGCTGACTATTTCATTACTTTTTAATCAAGCAAAACCAAACAAAACCATTGGCCTATTCCATATTCTGAATCTTTGTTTAATTGACCAATGTGACTGGGAAACATTTTACGAATAGATGCTTTGCTCTAAATTTTAAATTTGTAGGCAGGCTTATAGATTTATTAATACACGATGACAGAAAAAACTTGCTTTTATCAGAACTATATTCTGCAATCAAGTTTGGCCTCAATTAACAGCCAACTTTACGTTTCTCTTTGCAAGTTAAAGAAATATCAATGAACTCAAGTTTTTTTTTTTAATTTCATCAGTGTGCTGACCCAATTGGTGATTAGGTCCTTGCAATGCTGCCTGGACTGTTATTTGATTGGCTGTTGTTTTGATTTAAGGCTTGGACTGTTTTTAGCTTGGGGCAGCTCATATTTTATTTGCAACTTCCTGGCAATAAATGTTTACTCAGAAGTCGTTCCTGTTGTGCTCAATCTAAAATAAATCCTCCCTCACATCAAGCTCAACCCTTGATGACTTCAGAGTCAGGTCTACGTAATTTTCTTGGCCAAGGTATGCATGTAATTTGCCAAGATACATCTTCCAAGATGAATTTTTGGTTTCCTCATTCATCCTACTGCTTTGGATAGTTCCAGCTATTGTACCATCCAAGTGCTATTTTGACTCTTTTTAGCTTTTCAAGACCAGCTAAGGCTGACTAAAGGCTATCACAATGCTACAGGGACTGGTAAATAGGCACATTATCTAGTTAAGTATGAATAAATTTACATGTAACCAAAGCAACCATATAGGCAACTGCAGGAAACAAGAGATAGAAATTTATTTAACTTGGGCAGACTACGGTTCTTCATTAAATACATTAATGGGGTTTTGTTTTGGGTTTGTTTGTGTTTTTTTTTCTTTTTTTGCATTCTCCATAGTAGCAACTACAGAATTGTAAGACGATTTATATGTGATATGAGAAGAAGCATGTGAATAAGAACGTAGGCATACTGCAACTGTGTGATGACCTCAGAGAGAAAAAAGATAGATAATAGAAACCAGACCCTGGCCTTTCCTTTATCTCCAATTGCTTTGGTTCTTTATTTAGGTGGATATTTTCCCTACCATATTCATGCCCGAAAGAAAATAATTTCAAGGGAGGTAATTTATGAACATAATAAATACCATTGTTTATGGTACATGGTGTTATTTTCTATAATGAAGGTGAGAGCAGAGACCCATCAGTTGAAAGGAATTGTGGTAAGGACATCCCATCCTGTCAACCAGATGCTACATATTCTTATATAACAACCCAGAGGTATATAACCTGAAACCTTCCTGTGTTGGAGGCTCTTTTGTATTCTTTTGGCCAGGTTGTGGTTGTGCAAGCCAATAAAGGATGCCTTGTTTCATCTATNATGCCTTGTTTCATCTATCTCCAATTGTTTCCATTCTTTTTGGGGGAGGAATGGATATTTCCTCTACCACATTCTGTAACGCTCCAGAAGGAAAACAATTTCATACATGTCAAAATTTCCTAGCAGCAATAAAAATCAATCTATGGTCTCTTCCCAACAATGAATCAATTAAAACTTTAGTCTACTTAAAATGATTAAAGTTCAAAAGCTAATTTTGTTTCATTATCCTGTATATGCAAAAAAATGTTTCTTAGTGACTCTTAAAGGTGTTTAAAAATCCATTCCATTTCAACTAAACACCTTTTGCAGTCCAAATAACTTAGAAGATGGATTCAGAGAGAGAGAGAAAGAAAAAGAGAAATGTATTTGCTGTGAACAGCTAATATTAAGTTGTGAACTGTTCTGAAAATGAGATGTAGAAAAGGAGCTTCACCCCCACTCCGTAGGTTGTATTACACTTCAGCACTCAAACTCTGCTATGTTCTTTTCCCATTAAAATTATCATTGGCATGGATTGCACACTGCACTAAAATTGTGGTTTGCCAAGTTAAAAAATTATTGGTAGAATGTGGTCGATATACTAAGTCATAAAGCAGGGATGCACAACTTTTGGAGGGCAAAGGGGTTGGGATAGCAGGCTGGGGAACTACACTCCAAAAAATGGTGGAGGCAAAACAAAAATGCAAGTTAATTTTAACTCAATTTATATCAAGTGAATTAAATGGAAGACATAGTGCTCAACTTAGAACCGGCTGCTCAGTGACCATTCACGGACTTATCTTGGGGCTACTTACAACCCAAATTCAAAGTTCCAATGGTAGTCCCTACCCCCAAAGTCACATGGCCAAAGTTCAAGCTCTTGGCAACAGAGCTGCTTTTAAAACCATTTCCAGCACATTTTTTAAAATGCTTTTGCCAAATACCAGTTTTTACTTCCAATTTTTGACAAAACCATGCCCAAAGCAATCAAAAACAAAAAGGTGTAAAATCAGGTCACAACCCTTGTGACATATAATCGTGATAGGCAGTCTTCCTTATGGTGGTAAGGCGAGGATTATCTATAATGTTCTTGCTCCAATATTTTTCTTACATCCAAGTTGTGGGTAGGTTTTGCAGGGGTTCTGAGAATGGCCATTAGCATTGGAGCATCAGTTGCAGAGTACTGCCAAACATCTTGGCTTGCAAACCTCAATGCAGGTGTCAGCTTTGAAAGTCATATTAGAACCAGAAGTTTCCACACTACCACATTCCTCTGCCTGGGAAAGTAGAAGGGAGGGATTTTTAGAGAGTTGGTAGTGAGACATAATGGCATTCTCCTTTTTGGTCAAGGTCATGTTATTCCTGCACCTGGAGGGGGAGTGGTTGGAGGGATGTCTCAAGTTGGGGTGGTTGGTGATTGGACCATGTGATGGACTGATGGGTTCAGGGGTTGGTTTTTGACTTTTGAATTACCCAGAACTCTCAGATTCGGGTTTTCCCAGATGTATCAGTACACCTACTCTAATAAAAGGAAACTTTGAAGAAATGCCGATCTCTGAGTTTTTAATTGAAGTTGGGTTTTTCAGGAACCCTGACAACAGGTAGTCCTCACTTACTGACCACAATTGACTGGCAACTCTGTTCCACAGCAATATGGTCATCAAGTGAAAAATCATGTGACTGGGCCTGACTTACAACAGCAGTTCAGCAGTTCCATCAATTCACAGATTATTAAGCAAATCACCACAGATTGTTAAGTGTGACATCATATGTCACATTTAACAATCTGTGTATGAACTGGGTATGGCTAGTCTAGAGAAAAAAAGGACTAGACATGGTGGCAACATTCAAGTATTTGAGGGGCTGCCACAAAGAAGAGTGAGTCAACTTATTTTCCAAAGCACCAGAAGCAGAGGTGGTATCCAGCAGGTTCTAGAGAACCGGTAGTGGAAATTTTGAATAGTTCAGAGAACCGGTGGTAACCTTCTCCCTGGAGTGGGGTGAGAATGGAGATTTTGCAGTATCCTTCCCTTGCCATGCCCATCAAGCCACACCCACCAAGCCATGCCACACCCACCAAGCCACGCCCACAGAACTGGTAGTAAAAAAATTTGAATCCCACCACTGACCAGAAGGCAAGACAAGAAACAACAGATGGAGACTTATGAAGGAGAGGAACAACTTGGAATTAAGGAGAAACTTCTTAACATAATATTTTTAAGGAAGAGACTGGAGCCACTTGTCTGAAATGATATAGGGTCACCTGCCTGAAGAGGGGTTTGGACTAGAAGACCTCCAAGGTCCCTTCCAGCTCTATTCTGATCCAATATGACTTGTGACTTTCTGCTAGCTTCCTCACTGACTTTGCATGCCAAGTGAAAGCTGCAAATGGTGGAATATATGACTACAGGATGCGATGACCACTGTAAAGATTCTGAAAACCTGATTTTGCCCACAGATCTGGGGAATCCAGAGTGGGTTTGAACCCAACAAATGGCTTATCTGATTGTTATCACTGGGAGGTTGGGAATTATTTTTGTATATTGGGTTTTTATTTTCTGTAAGTTGCCCAGATTCACTGAGTGGGGAGCTATATAAATGATCATGAATGAATGAATGAATGAATGAATGAATGAATGAATGAATGAATGAATGAATGAATGAATGAGTGCACCAGTTGTCAAGCACCCAAACTGCGATCACATGATTGTGGGCATGCTGCAATGATCCAACTTTAAGGACCAGTTTAAGTCTCCTTATTCAGTGATATCATAAATGATTGCTGAACAAATGGTCAGTCAGCAAGCACTGCCTTTAGTTGGGTTCATGGAAAATCAAAGGGATTACATTATGGCTTAGTGCATGATGTGAACCCAACCATTATCTCAAACCGGGATTGTGACTAGCACACAAACTTGGCCTGCAAAGTGATATTATTTTATCTGTCCACATACATAACGTCAAAATAAGAGATTCACAAAAGATAAGAGATTCCACTTTTCTCTGTGGCTTGCGTTCTTCCTGCCGCCAATATGCCAAGCCTATGTATTCCTAATTGCAAAATTGCCTTCAATAACAGGACACATGAATAAAGAGGGTCTTTGCATGTAGAATGCTTTCTACAAACAATACTTGCCTATGGACAGGTCTGCTTTGCTTCATATGCCTCAGACTTGGGGTGGGCTGCTATGTGTTCACCTGGTTCAGGCAGACCCATAGCTAAAGTTATGGCTGGTTCGGAGAACCGCCAAATCCCATCCCTGGCTGGCCCTGCCCCTCCCACCCCATGCTGCCCCTCCCAGGAGTCTCCACGTGGCCCGTTTTGGATGTGAATAAGCTGCAGGGCCCACACAGAGCTCGGAAGGTGAAAAAATGGGCCTCCGAGAAGTTCAGAAGGCCAGAAAAGGCTCCCATCTTCCGGCCTCTAGAGGGGTCTCTGGAACCTGGGAGCAGCTGTTTCACCTACTAAGAAGGCTCAAGGAAAAGCCTCCAGACCACTAGGAAATGCCCCTTTCCCGCAGGTGCAGGAGGTCGGCTAGGCCATGCCCACCATGACAACACCGCAACTCAGCAACTGGCAGAAGAACACCGTTGCTGGAATTATTTCTTTTTTACTTTTTTTTTGGTCAACAATTTTTATTTTTAACAAACATACCAAAAACAAAACTTGTAAAACAGAAACCATCTCCAGTTATATTACAGCATGTCGGTTGGTACAATCTTTGTACTTTTCATCTCCAATAGTCCTCAAACTTATAATTCTATATAAATTCTTATATTATCCATCCAGTGTGTGTGTGTCTATATATATACAGTGGGTGTGATATCAGAGAAAGCCATTAGAGATTGAAAAAAGACCTGAAAAGCATGAATAGAAAGAGAGATGATTTCCACCAGACTGTCCAATCATTTGGAAGCCTGCAACTCCTTCAATTAGAAGATCCACCAACACAAAGCCAGGCAACACCTGGGCACAAAACAGACTCCCTCCTGATAGCCTCCAGCTCAAACACACCCCAACAGGCACCCAGATGAACCCAGCTTCCGAACAGATAACAGCCATCCTTTTCAACACGAAGCCAAAACTGACTGAACAGCCTACCAACCACAGGAAACAGTGTTGCCAGCCAATCAAAACACAAAACAGGACAGAAAGAAACCAGAAACACCAATTCAAACAAACTCCCAAGTCCAAATAAACACAGACCAAGACTCCCAAAGCAATCAGGAGGTAGAAAAAAAAACATCCTGGCACAGCAATAGGCTAGCCTCAAATTTAAAACCAATGGCGTGATAGCCCTGACCCACATAAAAAACTCAATACAGAAGCCTTGATGACTGGCAGATGAAATTTCTAGCTGAAAACGTTGCTACTTTAAAAGCCACTTACAAATGACATGGGGAATAATACCGAAAGAAGCTAAACAGCACATATACATATCCAATACATATACATATACAATAACATATACATATAATATACAATATAAATACATATACAATAATATACATATACATGTGTGTGTGTGTGTGTGTGTTGTGTTGTTGTGTTTTCCTTACATTTTCGTGGTACTTACATGTATGCCTATTCAGCTTCGTTTGGGTATTATCCTATATGTCATGTAGTTGTGGCTTTTAAAGTTGTAGCAACAATTTCGGCAGAATCTCATCTGCCATCATCAAGGCTTCTTGTATTGAGTTCGTGCTTGTGATTCAGGCTTTCACAGCAGTTTGTTATTTTAAATTTGGAGGCTGGCCTACTGTTGAGTCCAGAATGCTTTTTTCCTTCATCCTGATTGGTTGGAGTCTTGTCTGTGTTTATTGTCTTGGTTTTGCTGTGTTCTGCTTGATTGGTGTTTCTAGTTTTTCTGTCTGTTTTGGTGGCTTTGATTGGCTGAAACACTGTGTTCTGTTATTGGAGGCTTTCAGTGCAGCTGCTTGCGAGTAAAAGGATGGTATTCATCTATTTAGGAAGCTAGGTTTCATCGTGCCTGGTTGGGGTGTGTTTGAGCTTGGCAGTATAGGGGGGAGGTTGTGATAATAGTCTTGGAACTATAGTTCTGCGAATCAGAACTATCGCCAAAACGAACACTTCACAACAGAATAATCAGAGAAGCCATAGAGATTAGGAAAAACGCCCACACAGCATGAATAAAAACCAGTGATACCTCCCACCTACCCAGCCATTTGAAAACCTCCCTCATTAATAAAACGAGTAGCTAACATGAGAATGACACGCAGACCCACACCCACGAGGCCAAAACAAGATGCTATCACCACGCTTCATGCTAGAAAAAAGACTCACACCCACACAGAAGATGAGACACGACCTACGGACCCAGAAGCTGTACCGCAGCTGCATCACTAACCCGCTTCAAACCCCTCCGATCCCATACAAGAAGGAACTGACACCACCATGAAGAATGTGGCATGACCACGAATGCGAAGCCAAACAAAGGATCACAGCTCACCCAGCTTCAAATCACTCCAGCAACTAAGACTAACCTGAGCACAAGCAAAGCCCCCACCCTGAACAGAACACACCCCCAGCCAATCAGCAAACCACACAGCCAAACCCCCACCAATCAGAACACAGCCAACCCCAACCAATGAGAACACTACCCCAGCCAATCAGACATACCAACCCCACAGCCAATCAAGTCACACCGCCCACTAGCAGTTAAAAGAAGAAGCAAGCTGCAAGCTCACAATTACTCTGAGAAACACAGAGCCGAAGAAACAAGCCTCCAAGATTGATGAAGAGACTTCAAATCGACAAATGTCGCCTAGATACTTCCATTTTATCACGGTGGGAAAACCCGAATAAACCAAAGATCCATATATATACATATATATGAATATATGGTTTTTTTTGTTTTTTTTTTAACGCGCGATCGCGAGGTACTTACAATTTCGGTATCTGTATTAGGCTTCCTTTGGGTATATCCCACGTCATTTGTAGTTCTTGTTAAAGTTGCTGGCAACTTTCAGGCAGAAATCTCATCTGCCATCATAGGCTCTAGATTGTTAGTATTCTGTATCTGAAAACAGAGCTGTGACTGAGCATACTGCTTGAACAATCAATGAGCTACAACTTTAAAAGCAGAACTACAAGACTGGAAAACGGAGCTAGGCGTTAAAAATAATATTTATTATTATTATTTTATAATATTATATATAATGGGAGCCGACAGGAGGAGGGAGAGAGAGAGACAGGAGAGAAGGGGAGAGTTTTAAAGTCGGGTCTCAAGTATGATTCAGTCTCTGGGATTACACGCCATAGTTGTTTTTAAAGGTGCCATTTCAGCAGATCATCTGCAATCCAGGTTTGAATGGCTTACTGTATCTGCTATCAATATAGAAGCGATGCAGGAGATAACAGCTACCTTTAAGATTAATGCATGAATACCGAAGAAGAAGATAGAGAGATAGAGATAGAGATAGAGATAGAGGATAGAGATAGAGATAAGATAGAGATAAAAAAGATAGAGATAGAGATATAAGATAAAGGAACAGAGATATGATATAGATAATTTCATTGCTGAAATTTTTGAAGCCCCACTCCTGCTCAGATCCAATATTTTTATACTACCACTTGTGTCCACTTTTCAGATTTTGAAAGGGAACTGTTTTCATGCTTATTTTTATTGCACCTTTTTAAAAATGAAATTTTTTTTTTTTTTGCTGGAACCTCATCAACAATCTTGCATTTATTTGCATTGGAAATACCTTAAATAACCATTCTAACTGGTTGCAGGTGACTCAGACATTAAAATTAAGTCTGCTTCTGTCATCCCATTACAAAGATGACAGATGATTGAGAGACAGAAGGCTGAGAACTCTTATTTGTAAATAAGACTAACAGCCCCTGAAAGAATATGAAATATATCTCATTTCAGAGCTCAAGGTTATCTTTTTTTTCCTGAGTTGTGTAAAATCAAGACTGCTTCTTATTTTGCTGCAGGAGGTCTCCCAATTTTTAAAAGAGCAACAATAACAACAAAAAGACCTTGAACTGGATGTCTAGATTTCATTTGGCTAAAGGTTTGGCGGAAGAAGAAAAAAGGGTAAAAATTTAGCTCAGGGTTGTATATAAAAAATAAAATGAATTAAACATTTAACAACACAGAAAAGAAAGCTTCATGGCCTATTCCTTGCTGACCTTTAGATTTCTGGATTTAGGGAATTGAAAGCATATAAGACCCTTGAAAATGCATTTTCTGTTGGGTTTAGAACAGGGGTGGGATGCAAATATTTTTACGGCCGGTTCTGTGGGTGTGGCTAGGGGGAGTGGCTAGGGGGGAGTGGCCATGTGACTGGGTGGGCATGACTTCTTTTTTCTTTGCAGCACCCCAGCCCACTCTCCTTTTTTTTTTGCCACCTGGGCCTCAGGGAAGCATCTTGGGAGGCCATTTTTGCTCCCAGGAGGCAAAAAACGAAGTGCTGGGGGGGCACAGCACCCCCCTGGCCTGCCCCTTTTTGCCTCCTGGGCCTTAGGGAAGCCTCCTGAGTGAAGCAGTAAGACAGCAAGGGGGATCCCGGCACAGCTGATCGTTGGAACAGCTGATTGTTGGGAAGAAAAAAAATACCAGTTTTGGCCAAACAAGTAGTTGTTTTTTTTTACTATTGGTTCGTCCAAACCATAGCATTTTTTTTACTACCAGTTCACTTGAACTGGGCTGAACTGGTAGAATACCACCACTGGTTAAAAAGTTTTTAATTTCTTTATTAGCAGTTTGAAAGTTCCTGAAAAACATACTCTTGAACAAGGTTTAACTACTGGTTAATCCTTAATTAGTTTTACTTGTTTTTATTGGTTTTAATTATATTTTAACTGTTTTTAATGTCATGATTTAAAGCCTGTTTTGATTATAAACTCCCAAATAACTTTGGTGGTCAGGCCTGTTTTGATTATAAACTCCCAAACAACTTTGGGGGTCAGGAGTTACGAAAAGAACCCTTAAAAACCCAACTTGCAAAACTTACTAGCCAGACAAGCTCATTCAGAACACATTTTCTCCCTGAGTCAGTTTTCTGCACATACACAAAAGGAAAAATATTTGATTTTTTTTATCTTTATATTTCAGGTACAGGGAGTCCTCAACTTACAACAGTTCACTTAGTGACCATTCAAAGTTAAAGCATTACTGGAAAAAAGCGACCTAGGACTGATTTTCACGCTTACAGCCATTGTAATATCCTCATGGTCATGTGATCATAATTTGGATGCTGGACAACCGGCTCGTATTTATGCTGGTTGCAGAATCTCAGGGTCATGTGTTTGCCTTTTGTGGTGTTTTCATAAGCAAAGTCAATGGGGAAGACAGATTTACTTATCAGCCCTGTTACTACTTTAACAATTGCAGTGATTCACTTAATTGCTGTGGCAAGAAAGGTCATAAAATGGGGCAAAATTCATTTAACAATTATCTCCCTTAGCAACAAAAATTTCAGGCTCAACTGTGGCCATATATTGAGAACTAACTGTATAGGCTTATGTCTAATGTTTTTTTCCTGTGGTCAGTGTAAGAAATTGAATGTTGGTTGTGAATATTTTTTTCCAGTAGCATCCTTTTTAATCACATAATATTTAATAATATTGCACAGGGGTGTCAAACTCGATTTCATTGAGGGCCGCCTCAGGGTTGTGTTTGGCCTTGGGGGCTGGGGTGGGCGTGACCATGGTGGGCATGGCCAGCTCAACATTACTCATGCCGGCGCCTGTGGTGACCTGAGCGTTCTGCCAGCAAAAATGGGCTCCAGAACTCTGTTTTCAGCTATGACAGCCTTGTGCAACCCTCTGCCAGTGAAAAAGGAGTTGGGAGCGCTGCTCACGGTCCTCACAAGCTCCATTTTTGGCTCTGATGGCCTCCTGCAATTCTCTGCCATCAAAAATGGAGTTTGGGAGGGCCACACTGTTTTCACTGGCAGAGGCACCATGGGCCGGTCCTTCACTGTTTCCAGGGTGGTCTTGGCCCCAAGGGCCGGATCTAATCATCTCATGGGCCTAATCCAGCCCCCGGACCTTAAATTAGATACCCTGATATTGCAAAAAGGAGCTTTATTTGGAACTGCTTACATCTTTAGATGTGCGATGATGTAACATTTAACACCATCAAACAACAAAGTCTGCCTATCCTAGATCCTTGAGAAGGGCTTTATAGGTGGACAAAAATATCACATACAGTCTAAATGATTTGACTGACTCTGCAAATAAGGATAATAACATAGCCATTTATCATAAAACCAGCACACCCTCTTGTGCCATTTTAGAATTTTTACTTTAACCAATTTGCCAACTGCTGTATTGTGAAAGTTGGGAACTGTTTAAGCTATCTCCTGCAGCCATGCATATTTACAACTTTAATATTGTTCCAAAGTGTTTTTAATAACTTTGTATTTTACAATATAGTATATATATATATATATATTTACCAAAGTTTGATTTTCCTTTATCTCTTGTGATATAGCTGGAATAAGGGGGAGGGGGAGGACCGATATAGCTGGTTCATGCCTCGGTGCTATGTGGCCAGGAAGAGGTACAATAGTAATTGTTTTACTTTTCTCACTTTTAACCCAGTTACTGCCCAGAAGGAGTTGGAACTCCAACTCTCCCAAATAACAGGGCTGTGGCACTCCTTCGTCCAGTGGTCCCAAATCTTTCCGGCTTGTATGGCCCAGTTCCAAAGGGGCTGCAGCCCAATAGTGGGGTGTGGCCTGGGGATTGAGGACCCCTGCCTTAGAAGATAGAGGGTAGTAGAGAAAACTGCTATGTCTAGGAACAGGAAGTAGAACAAGAAAGCTTCTGAAAAAAGGCAGATTTAATGGTCTACCTGTTCTGACCCAAACCCTTTTCCAATAAAACAAACAAGAACCAAAGGGAACAGAAACCTTTTAATAATTCTTATGAATCCCTGGTTAAAAGGCTGCTGAAAACTAATTAACTTTGATAAGCACAAGCCTTGCCAAAACTGTGCGAGACTGCCAAGAATAACAGATAAGAACTATTTTACAGAACAAGAGTCTTCAAATACCAACTTAAGATACTGCAATGTCCACGAGGCTGGAGTTTCAAAATGTTTTTGCTTCCTGCAAAGAACGTTCGCTTCATAGCTGGCTTTTATCTTCTTGAAAGAGGGGCCATTACCTTGCAGCCTTACTCCCAAGTTCGCCCGTGCTGCTGCAGCTGCTCTTTCCTGTGAGCAACCCTGTGCGCACGCACATTTGGCACAGGCTCCTCAGGTACCTCCTCATTGCTGCTGCCAGCTCCATGATCTCTGAAGGCAGCAGTCCATTTCCTAATGGTCCTGGCCCCTCATCTGAGTCCTTGCTCTCCTCAGCCATCCTCACCTGCTGCCAGCTAACCACAATACTACCCTACATGGTACACCGTAGCACAGCAAAAATAAAATATTAGGCTTGCCTCATCTGAGCTATAGTAATTCAGTGAATCAATGGAGTTTTTATGTTATATGGACATTTAGCTTGGAGGAAGGACCAAATACAGGTAGTTCTAAACATACAGCCACAACTTAGCCCAAAATTTATGTTGTTAAGTAAAAATTTTGTTAAGTGAATTTTGCGGCATTTTATGACTTTTCTTGCCACCTTTGTTAAATCACTGCGGTTCTTCAATCAGTAACAGGGTTGTTAAATGAATCTGGCTTCCTCATTGACTTTGCACGTCAGAAGGTCGCAAAAGGTGATCACATCACCTCAGGACATTGCAACCATCATAAAGATGAGTCAGTTACCAAGTATCCAAATGTAAATCACATGACCATGAGGATGCAGCAGTGGTCATAAGTGTGAAAAATGGTCATCAGTCATTTTTTTCAGTGCCATTGTAACCATGAAAGATCACTAAACAAACTGCTGTAAGTCAAGGACTACCAGCATTAGACTAAGGTCACAAAATGGCATTTGGTTTTTTTCGAGATACATTTCTAAGAACTCACCAAAACAGGGAGCGTTTTTTTCTCTCTCTAATAAACATAAAAAGAAACAATATAATTATATCTCCTCCCTCCCTAAAATAAGAGTGGTAAGTTTTTCTTTGGACTGCTAAGAGCATAAATAAAAAGTTCTCTCACACTTTTCACAGTTGACTTGAGTTTATTTGAATGGAAATGAAGTGACACTAATGATCTGCTATAAATTATGACAGCCTCTCTTTTAATTCAGAGCATTGTGGGAGCTGATCTGCCTTTCAAGCCTCTATCAGTTTTGCAGTAGTTTAAATGTCACAGCATCCCAGAAAGAGGCCCATGAATCATAAGTACCCAATAATCCTAAGAAATAACTGTTATAAAATCCCTGCCCTTTACTCAGTGCAATCCTTTCAGATTCCCTTGGGACATGGAATGACTCTTCAACCAGTTTAAAACTATAATGTGACCATTCCCAGAAATAGTTTGTAATATTTGCTGGGTTTGTGTGCTTTGCATTTACTGACTTTGGAAATAAGAAGGGAGGAGGAGGAGGAGGAAAAGGAGGAAACAGAGGAAGGGAGGAGGAGGAGGCAGGAGGAGGAGGAGGAGGAGGAGGAGGAGGAGGAGAGAGGAGGAGGAGGGAGGAGAAAAGACAGAGAAAGGGAAGAAGGAGGAGGAGGAGGAGTGGGAGGAGGAGAGAAAGGAGAAAGGAGGAAAAAAGGAGGAGGAGGAGGAGAAGAAGGAAGGGGAATGAGAAGCAGGAGGAGATGAGGTAAGGAGGAGAAAGAGAAGGAGAATGAGGCTTATGACATTATATATGACACCATGCACTGCATAACATGTAATTCTCAACTTACAACAGGGGTATCAAACTTATGGCCCACAGGCTGGGTGCATCACATGCTGGCCTGCCTGGCCAGTTTATTGAAGGGGGAAAAAGGTCCCGATACATCAATGATGCCACCATGACAATGCAAGTTTGACACCCCAACTTACGATGAAAACTGAGCCCAAAATTGTATGTCGCTGAGGGAGACATTCAAGTGAGTTTGCCCTCATTTTATGACTTTTCTTGCCACAACTGGCTAGGTGAACCACTGCAGTTGTTGAGTTAGCAACCCAGTGGGTAAATGAAACCTGGCTTTCCCCGTTGTCTTTGCTTGTTCAAAATGTTACAAAACACATCACATGACTCCCAGGACCCTGCAACCGTCAGAAATATGAGGTCAATTGCCAAAATCAAGGTCTGGATTTTGATCATGTGACCATGGAGATGTTGCAATGGTCATGTGAAAAATGAACAAGTCACTTTTACAGTACCGTTGTAACTTCGAGCCATCACCAAATGAACTGTTATAATTGAGGACTACCTGTAATATATTATACTTTTGATGAGAAGCAATAGAGCTCTCAAATGACCCATTGTACCATGTTTTGTCTAATAAACATTGCATTTCTTTTTTCCCCATTTCTCTTCTCAACCTACCCTCTTCCCCCCTCCTACTTTAAAATATGCTAATTAGAACAGAACTTTGTACAGAGTATCCCAACTGATACCCAGGGGTGCAGTTTGAGGATGATGAAAATAATGACTTGGATGTTTTATTGGGGGTAATAAATCGTGATTCCTCTGTGCTACTTAATGCACAGCTTTTTATCAAGAGAAAAAAAGAGTTACTGTTTTGCATATCTTGGTATATGCAAATCAGGCAAGTCTACACTGGTTTGCAATTAGTGTAAAAATCAAATTCTTGGCTTGCTCTAAAATACATGGTTGCCTAGTTCAAGATATGGACAAACTGGACTTCTGTAGTCATAACAGCATCACAAACACCAGGACTACTCCTAGAATTTATTATATGTATATAGAAAGAAAGATACAAAAAATCTTCACAATTGTGAAGTGGATGGTGAAGACAATGGAATTTTCAGAAATAGCCAAATTGATTTGTTTGATCAAAAATAAGTACTTTCATGACAGACTGGAAACCTCTTTTGGATTTTTTTTTTTGCTGAAAATGGGGAAAAATGAATTCTTGATTTATGAATTTGCTGATTTAAAAAGACTGAATATGAGAACAAGGGAATCATGTGTAATTTTAAGGAGACGCTAGGGAGATGCTAGGTTTACTAACAACTGCTGTGAAGATTGGAAGGGGTGTGTGTGTGTGTTTGTGTTGTGTGTCAGTGGTGGGATTCAAAAAATTTTTACCACCGGTTCTTTGTGTCTTGGTGGGTGTGTCTTGGTGGGAGTGGCAGGGGAAAGTTACTGCAAAATCTCCATTCCCTCCCCACCTCACTAACCTTCTTTCCAGCTCTGTTCTCTTGTGCAGGACAACAAAAGAAAACCTAGCCAATCAGCTGGGACTCGGGAGGCAGAGAATAGATGGGGGTGGGGCCAATCAGAGGTGGTATTTGCTGGTTCTCCGAACTATTCAAATTCCCACTACCAATTCTCCAGAATTGGTCAGAACCTGCTGAATATCACCTCTGGTGTGTGTGTGTGTGTGTGTGTGTGTGTGTGTGTGTGTGTGTGTGTGTGTGTGTGTGTTCCTATCTGCATTAGTTTTCAGAATTTTTATTTTAACTTTTCCTCTTTTTACTTTTTTTTGTGTTAGGTCATGTTTATTTTTTAATTGTATAAAATTTTATTTTATTTTTTTAAAAAAGAGGAATGCTCCTAGAACTTTACCTTCTTAAGAATACTCAGGTAGCAACAGCAGCCAAAATGTTCTTCAGTCCTTTTCAAAAGAAATCAGATTTGGGCTGGTCATTCATGTGGTCATTTTGAAGCTAATAATTTTAATGCTCTGTAGGTGGGCGACTTTATGGACATTCCTGGTGGATCATTTACTTGGAAACGCAAGCACCAGATTTCGGATTACGTTACACTTCTCCTCTGTCAGCTTTTCTGATTACATGATTATTTGTAGCTGAATGCAATATGATTGGCTTCACATCAATATTTCAGAAACCTTCTCTTCTCAATAAGAAAATCCCACCCCAAATCAAAAGACTATCTTGTAGAACTCCCTGCCACCAGACCTATGAATGGTCAGTACTGAGACAAAAACATTTTCATTTGTGGGGATTTGGAATTAGGAATTAGCAGAACAAGGCAACATTTGAGTGCATGCATAATCTGGGAAGTGCTGAAATGGAAACTTTTACTCTTCAAAGAATAAAAGCTCTATGCTGCTCCATCCTACTGAAACCCTGCTGAGATTTTTTTAAATTATTGAAACTATTTAAAAATATATTTTTAAACAAATGGAATCAGCTATCTGTCAAAATTTAGAAAGTAAACACAATTATTATCAAATCTGCTACTTGATCACTTCAAGGGAAGGATTTTGTTTTCCTAGCTAGTTACCATCTCCCTATGATCCTTTGACAATAGAATGTCAGCATTTGCCTCCAAATCTCCATGACTGAATTCTTTCTAATCAAATTTTGCTTCAGAACAAAGTTTTTCAATTATTCTGGACTGCAGAAACTTTTTTCAAAAAAAAAAATTCTCCCCCCCCCCCCAAA
>BHFT01020409.1:0-33018 GCA_004320025.1 Laticauda laticaudata | reverse complement strand
CCCCCCCCCCCCCAAACAACTCTGACTGAGAGACAAAGATGCAGAGATAGACAAACAACTGGTTGCATTTCACCATACCTTTTCTCTCCTGGTCTTTCACACAATCCAAGTTCACACAATCCAATCCACATTCAAGTTCTTGTGGAGCCCTAGGATTCTGCAGAACACATTTTGAAAAACCCTCTCTTGAATAGCCGACAAAGCAAAGCTATTCCCCTTTCTTGCTTTTGCATCAGCATACAATTGTTGGAGCTACTGAAGGGAACACAAAAAGTTCTGTGTTGTTCTCTACCTTCTGAGTCCAGCCTATTAACTGGGTCTTCTTTTGTTGCCCTACACAGGAGAATGGAGCTGGAAAGTAGGTTAGTGGAGTGGGAAGGGAAGGGAGATTTTGCAGTATCCTTCCCCTGGTGTGAGGTGGGAATGGAGATTTTGCAGTTTCCATCCCCTGCCAGCCCACCAAGCCACGTCCACAGAACCAGTAGTTAAAAAATTTGAAACCCACCACTGGTTCAGATGTTAGTATCTAAAGAAGAATCTTGTTAAAGCTCCCTCTAACCATCCTTGAGAAGCGGTAACTTGGATGTGAAGGCAATACCAATTCTTCTGCAGTTATTTCCCAGCTACCAGCTCTTGTCCCAATGCTGTGCCTAAACCTATTGGCTTTTTTTTTCTAATCATATTGATAATGTTTAATGAGATCATAATCATGCCAGCAATGGCATTCCCTGTAGCACTTAATGGAAGAGAAAGAGAAAGGGACGGTGAAAAAGAAGAAGTAGCCAAACTGTTGATGCTTTTGAACCCTGGTGTTAGAGAAGACTCTTAAGAATATCACGGAGAGCTAAGAAAATGAACAAATAGATCACAAATCAATCATCCCAAAATTTTCACCAGAGGCACAAATGACCAAGCTCAGAATTACCCTACTTCAGACACATTATGTGAAAAGCCAGCTCTCTGGAGAAGACTCTAACATTAGGAAAAGTGGAAGGAAAGAGCGGTAGAGGACAACCAGCGACAAAGTGAACAGACTATATTACAGCAGTGATTGGAAAATCTAAAAGACCAGATTAGAGACAGGTATGGTGGTGGTGGTGGGAAATCTACGGGGTTGCTAAGAATCAAAACCAGCATGATGACATCAATATGGTTTAATTGTACTATAAGTCATTCTTGCAGCTTTTTACTGAGTGGATTATAAATATTAGAACAATTAAGATAAATAAATTTATTGCATAATTTTACAACTGTTTGCAATTTCTCCCCTTAAGGACTAGTATCACCAGAGAAAATTCATTCACCTTTCTTCCTGATTCCAGGATAATAAGGAAGACTGCAAACAGATAACTGAGGTACCTATTGGATGTGTGGTCCAGGTGCTAATTATCAATAAATGATTTCAAAGTCTCTAAATTTTTTTCTCTTGTAAAGTTTTTAAAAAATCACAGCACATAAGGAAAGGGGGCTGGATAAGATATAGAGAGGGGAAGCCTTGGAGCCAACTGGAACAAGAAAAGATCAGACAGCAAGATGGGTAATAAGACAGCAAGGTATAATTAACATGGAATAGTTTTATCTGTCTCCATTGTCCTTATGTTCTGCAACTTGCTGGAAATGACCACCACTAGATGGCAGCTAAAATAAGATTACAAACAGCTGAATCTTAGAATTAACAGCTGCGGATCTTCCAGGACAAGTAATGAAAAAGCCCTCTTTCTCTTCTGCTGTTCTCTAAGCTGATGGAACAGGTTTATTTGCATAAATTTTTTAAAAAGTATATCCTGTATGCTAAATTATTCATGTTTTAATCCTAGTGGGTATTTCTCCATGATACACTGTCTGTTATCTCCCTAGCTCTCTGCAGAAGTGTTTTTATAGATGCTTCAATTATGAGTGAAGAGCTGCTGGAATTCCAAAGTGGCCCCATATTAGAAAAGGCATATGTTAATCTAATATGTGACTATGGCTAAATGGCTAAAGTATTATAAATCAGATCCATCTATGTATAGAAGCATGAAAACATATGCTCATTCCCTGGTTTCTTTTCAATGCCTTCTGCACCTATGGGGTTTATATTATCCTGCAACACATAGCTGTTTTAAAACCTGTTTTAAAACAAATAATTTTTATTAGCATTTGTAAAGGAAAGGACAAGTGTCCACCAAGCAGCAAGGCAGCAGAAGTCCATCTAATATGGCAAAAAGACACTAAGATGATCGTAGTCTGTTTATCTCCTTTTATTACAGCTGAAGCAAAAGAAAACCAACAGATGAAACATTGTCCCCTGCTATTATTATATAAAAATGATGAAGAGAGAAGAAATGGTTCAAAAGCTGATACCACAGGCCAGAAGACCAGATCTGTGCCCATAACTGAACGAAATGGCAATAGCACTTAAAATTACATACCACTTTACAGTGCTGTACAGCCCTCTCTAAGCAGTTTACAAAGTCAGCCTATTGCCCCCAACAATCTGGATCCTCATTTTACTCACCTTGGAAGGATGTAAGGCTGAGTCAACCTTGAGCCTGGTGAGATTTGAATGGCCAAACTGCAGTCAGATGGCAGTCAGTAGAAGTTGCCTGTAGTACTGCACTCTAACCACTGCGCCATCATGGCTCATGATTAAATGCGCCTACGACTTCAAATTTCAGGTCTGCGATAGCCAATGCTTAAATCCAGTAAAAACACATGGACACACATTTGTAAAAAAAATTAGATTATTGTCAATTAAGAAAATACTTATTCAAGGTATCTGGAGCTAAAAGGATATAGTTCCATGTGTTAGATCTATTTATATTTACCTTAACTCCAGCAGTTACAATAGTTGGCTATCCTCCCTTTTTTTTTCCCTCATGAAAAAACTATGCCAGTAGGATAGGCTAAGAGGAGTGGTGGCAAGATAATCAGTGAACTACAGAGCTTAGTTGGAATGTCAACATGAGCTTCCTTAGTCCTTTTCCAAAACTTTAATTTCTTCATTTTATGGACTTTCTCTTCAACTCTCAACATGTAGAAGCATTTAAAAAGTAGAGAACATAAAACAAATTTGAGCTTGACATGATTTTTCCTTTCTATGCAAACAATCAGTTTATGGAACAGAGAACAATTTTGCTTTGTTTTCCAAGCTCTTTGCTACAGATGCATGATTCACTCCCAAATTTTCCTAGCAAACATTATTTCCATGAAATACTTTTGCCTATTTGTTCAGGTTCTTTCTGTTTGTTCTTGCTGTTTTTAACTTAAAGGAGCTGAGCATGAACATCTTCCTGCAGTACAGAATACTTTTGGCTTAGTGTTCCAACAAGAAAGGAATAACAAATTGGATTCATGTCCGTGATGCCATAATAACCCATCAGTTTCATGTCAATGAAGGCTTCCCTTTGGTTTGACTAGTTTCTGTGAATTCCACTGCTTCAGAGGGAAAGCTCAATCAGACTTACAAAACCTCAGATGGACAGTATGGACAGTGCCCTATCTTCAGCATCACAGTTTTCTCTACAGAAAACACTGGATACTACTACCACTGGGTGGGAGAATGTCAAATACTGTGAAGGTTGTTACAACTCTGCAATTTATTGTTGGAAGAAATGTCCATCTGAGTTCGGTTCCAAGTGGGAAGAAAGACACTGGGAACACGGAGACTGCTTGGAAAGATGGTTTAATGATGGCGGCAACTACAACAACAACGAAAAAGCTCTCTGTTGGGCTTTGACCTTGCTTCCTCTTCCTGTGGCAAGAAATGTGTCCTGACTGGTTGTTAGACTCCCATGGGGCCATGCAGGGGTAACTTTGTAGGCTGTCTTTAATCCCAAGCTTGGTTGAATCTTGCTGGGTGATGTAATTTTCCCAGGTGTCATGTGGTGGGATTGGTAAAGGGCTAATCCTATCACGCCTTAATCCCAACATCCTAGAGTTGAAGGGGGGGGGCAGGGAGCTGCAGGAAGCTGCTTTGTCTTTACAAAATGTTTCTCCTTTTCTCATCCAGGAAAATATAATGGTCCACCTTTTTAATATTTCCTAAAATATTTCATTCTTCTAGGAGAGGGGTGGGGTGCTAACTTTCTACATTATGGAGTCTGAATGAGAGCCTGAATGAGATAGACACCTCTGGTTGATCGACCACAAGNAAAAAAAAAAAAAAAAAGCAAAAGGACAGGGGATCACTTTGACTGATCTTCTTGAATGCCTCTTTCTCACCCTGCAGCTGTGAAAAGAAAATGACTCAGGAGGAAAGGGACATCCCTTGCTGGAGAATATAAGTTGGGAGCAATAAATAAAATGTTTGGAGATGTATTTTTGCTCTGTCCTAAAAAAAGAAAGAAAGAAAGAAAAGAAAGAAAGAAAGAAAGAAAGAAAGAAAGAAAGAAAGAAAGAAAGAAAGAAAGGAGGGTGGGGATTTGAGAGTCGAATTTCTTAACTGCGTCCTTTTCCCCTTCAGATACTGAACAGTTCCCAATGGGGAAAGAAGAGAAAAAGACTCCTCAAACATGGCTCCCCCAGCAGACTAAATACGATTGACAGCAAAGCGTTTGGGAGAAAGCCCCAGCGCCAGGTGAAGCTTCCAACAGTCCGGCTAGGATGACTACAACTCCCAGCGTTCCTCGCGGGGCGTTTGTCCCGCTCAGAGCGCTACCTGTTCGCCTTTCCAAAGCCGCCTTGGCAGGCAGGCAGGCAGGCAGGCAGGCAGGCAGTGGGTGTTTCGCTAGCCAAGCGACCGACCGGAGCTCCGTCGGACGTCGAAGAACCGTTGCTGCTACTTGCTTACTCTCCTGCTTGGCAACTTTGAGTTCCCTTTGACAAGAGCTTTGGAAAGAAACTGCAAAGGGAAGGCAGAGGACTGGAAGAGAGGCGAAGGAAGGAGTGGGGGTGGGGTGGGGTGGGGTGGGGGAGAAGCGGCGAGAAGAACGGGGAAGTGGCCCAAGGGAGATGGGGCATCTCTGGAGGGTGGGACCCTGCCTCTTGCTGTCCTCAGAGGCGTTTGCAGATCGGGATCTCCGGGTCGGTTCTTCTGGTGGGTTCGAGTCGTGGAGATGCAGCAGATCGCCGCAAAGGCTTGCGACGACCCTCCAAGGGGTAGACTGGAATGACTCTTAATCCTTAGAGCCCAGTCTGGATAGGCGGCCACCGGGAGAAGTCTGGGGGTGAGGTTCTTTCTGAAGCAGGGATTCCCGAAAGACCAAATGGGTTGTGTAGGTTTGGGGAGCCTCCGGGGCGCCTGAAGAGCCCCGCAACTTGTATGGCTGGCGGTGGGAGAGCGGCTGGGAGAGGAGCGCCGAGCAGCGGTGGAGGAGGAGGGGGATGAAGTGGGAAGGCAGAGAGGGAGAAGGGGTTTTCTCCTAACGTGCCGGGCATTTGGCTCTCCAGTGATGTGGAGGCTGAGTGTTTGGTGGCTCCTGAGCAGAGTCTGTCTGCTATTCCCGCCGCCCTGCGCCCTCGTGTTGGCCGGGGTGCCCATCTCTTCTTGCCACCCGCAACCTTGCCGGATCCTCAAACGGATCGGGCACACGGTAAGGATCGGGGCGGCGCACCTGCAGCCTTGGGTGACTTCCCAAGGCGGGGCAGGAGGCTGGAGAGCTCACAATGATATCCCGCTTCGAAGTCACTCTGCCGGGGAAGAATCGGGGGGGCAGGAGCCCGGGACTCCAGAGAGGTGGAAAACGGGGACTAGTGTGAGAAGGAGAGCGCACCTGGGCACCCAGAACCTGATCGACAAAGAGAGTCCGGACCAGGCGCCTCAACCGCCTCTAATACCGAGAGAGGCGCTCCTGTTGGCGGTGGAGAACCTCAACCGCGTCAAGGGGCTTCTGCCTTACAACCTTTCCCTGGAAGTGGTGATGGCCATCGAGGCGGGTCTGGGCGATCTACCTCTTTTCCCTTTTTCTTCGCCCAGCGCTTCCTCTTGGAGCAACGACCCGGTCTCCTTCTTGCAGAGCATCTGCCACACGGTGGTGGTACAAGGGGTCTTGGCCATTCTTGCCTTTCCGCAGAGCAGAAGCGAGATCTTACAGATGGATTTCGTCGCCACCGCTTTGCACATTCCAGTCATCAGCCTCGTACTCAATGAGTTTCCTCGAAAGAGTCAGGTAAGGGGACGGCGGGAGATGAGGAGGACGGGAAGAGGGAGGGAAGGAGAGACCGGCAGACCGACAGACCTGGGGGGAGGGGGTGTCTTGCCTCTGGGAATGTGCGCGGAGAAGTGGCGGGCAGGGAGAGGACCCGGGCTCCCGGAACCGCGATCAGTCTTGAAGCTCTTCAGCAAGGATGCCGGGAGGGGGGCGGTTCCTGTGTGAGAGTTGGGGCGAACTCTTTGCCTTTTACTTTTTACAAAAGCTGATTTAGGAATTCAGCGCCTTGGACAGTGAAACGCCTCCCGGGCAGCCAATTCTGGTGCTGCGGCGGGACAGAAACGAGTCCAACAGTCTCCGATCGATCCCACACAACTGCCCGTTCGGTTGGTTCTGTGTTATTGCTTGAGATGCTGAATTTTGACTTGGATTGGGTTCTCTCTCTCTCTCTCTCTCTCTCTCTCTCTCTCTCTCTCTCTCTCTCTCTCTCTCTCTCTCTCNTCTCTCTCTCTCTCTCTCTCTCTCTCTCTCTCTCTCTCTCTCTCTCTCTCTCTCTCTCTCTCTCTCTCTCTCTCTCTCTCTAAGTTAAGAAAGGTGGTCTTTGCTCGGCCAGGTGAAGTTGTTTGGAGATCTAAAACAGCATTTGTGCATTTGGGCTCAGAGTGTTTCCACCTCATAAGAGAAATAGGGATGAGTAGATACGCACGTTTGCCTGTCTGTTTGTGTCTCTGTGTGTGTGTGTTCGCGCGCGCGCGCGTCTATATCTCCTTCTGTGTGTTCAACCCGAATTAACTCTGAATTCAGAGGCTTTGCTTGTTCTCGGAGAACTCAGGTGGAGAGCCATCCAAATAAATTCAACATACTTCTCTTTTGTTATGCAAATATCGTGGGTGATTGCAAAATAGATTAAACATCTCAAACCGGATTTGTTTCCCTTGTTCCATGTCACCGGGATCATTTAATATACCGATAAAGGAAAGACAACTATATCCCAGAAGAGGGGGGAGGGGAGTGGGGAAGGGAGGGAGAGATGGAGGGAGAGATTTAATTCCTTGGTTTGTGTATAAACCACATAAAATGATCAGATTATTTTATTTGTTTATCTCATTTATATAGCAACTCTCAGGCAATGTACAACAAAACTAAAACAAAACTCTCTTACATTTGAGATGCTTGCCGATTAATCACTGTTAATAATAGAAGCAAGAATTTACATTTTTCAACATGACTTCTGTATATTCAAGTCTCTGTACAAGTCTTAAGCTGAGCAACTTCAAATACCTTTTAAAAAGGAAAGATTTCTGTATATTTAGAGTCTAGGATCAATCACCAGAGATTAGTGATTTGACCACTAGGTTTTGAGAAAAGGCAATATTATATGAATTAGCACTTTATAATAACCTGTGAAAACTTTATTTTCCTTTTTCATTAAGCCCAATTTGCATTATTTTCTTACAACTAAAAAGTCAGTTCAAAGTTTAAAAAGACTTTCCTTCTTCTCCAGTGTGAAGAACTGAAGAATTGAGAAAATGAAAATTACAAACCTGATCATTTACATTGGAACAATCCTTATTTAACTCAGTGGGATTTACTTCCATTATAAAAATAAATAAGATATGGATGACATCATAAACTGTAATGGACATATGCATGGAGAGAGGAAATATGAGAATGTATAACATGGGAAATATATTGACAATCAAGTCCTATGGTATACAGAGATTCTAAGGTTACTGTAAAACTGTAAAACTACATGTACAATTATGCTATCACAGAATTACACATCTCTAAATTTTAAACATTTTATCGAGAGCAAGAAAAACCAACATCTTCTCAGGCAATATATTCCATTCCATCCTGTATTTTATTGATTGAGCAATGTGTATATGTAATTTGAATCCTTTAATTTAAATCCTACCGCACAGAAACACTGGAATATATGATTGTTCTTAATGTTTTCCTCCTCCTCTGCATCCAAGTTCTTCCCCTATTTTCATAGGATTTGGTCTTTACATTATTTTTATAGCCTTTCTTCAAACATATTTCAGTATGTCAATAACCATTTTCAAGTGTATTGTCTAAAACAGGACAAAAGAATTCTAGTGTGACCAGATTAAAGCAGAACAAAATTGGAGCAGTCTGTCTCCTAATCAAAAAAATGCACAGTATTTCTCAAGTGGAAATGAAAATTGCATCAACACATTAATTCATTTATTTATTTATTTGGTATACCACAGATCATCACTGATTCATATTTAGCTTCTCCTCTACTAACTTCTCTAGTTGCTTTGCAAATGCAGTGTTTCTAAGTCACATTGGCCATTTCAGAGTCAATGCTGAAGTTTACATTTAAGTCTAGAAATGCATGTTCCAAGTGTTGTTGACCTAGTGCTCCAAAATACGTGATATGATGGTTAAAGTCATGAACTTTAACCATCAGAAAGCCCCAGATTCAAGAAAGATCAGAAAGCCCCAGATTCAAGCAGTTACTTAATCATCAAAGTGGGTGATTATTGGGCCAGGCATTATCTTTCCCTCTACCCTCAAAGAGTCATTTATCAAAAATAAAATTAGTGGAGATCCCTTGGGTCTAACCTGGAGTTTCTTGGTGGAAAAAGATGGGATGCAATTGCAAAAGTTAAAAGTTTTATTTATTTTCAGTTAAAATATATATTTCTGTGTCTTAAAATGATAGCTACCTCTTCTAAATTGCAGAACCTTTTTTATTCCCTTAGTTAACATGTTAGAGGGCAGTGAAAGTAGGAACTTTCTTCTAAATTTAATCTTCAATTTGACAATTCTATGAATTGTAGTATTTTTGAAAAGTAATGTTTGAGAAAGGTGCTCAGTCAAGTTTTTAATTTTACCTGTTACTAATCTGTATTACCTCTGACTTACAAACTGCACATAGAGCCACATAATTCTGAGGCTGGTTGACACCCTGCAAGGCAGGGTACAGTTGGCCAAAATGGCAGAGATGGGGGATTTGGAGGGACCAAGCCCAGAATGGCTTGGATTGAGGTGGATCCTCAGCTAACAGCTGTTGGAATTCATTTAACAATGGCAATGTTAAATGATGTTAAATGTTAAATCATTTGTTTAATGTTAAATCACCACTAAGTGATGCAGTCCTGTGAACTCATGCTCTATCACTCCATTGCTTAGCAGTGGAACTTCCACTTCCAATTGTGGTTGTAAGTCAAGGACTACATACTAGATAAATAGATAGATAGATAAATAGATAGATAGATAGATAGATAGATAGATAGATAGATAGATAGATAGATAGATAGATAGAAATCCATGCATACATATTTCAGTCTTTATGTAAAAGAGACACATACATTTTTGATTGCAAGCAGGCAGCAGCAGAAGTTGACATTGGCCGAGTCTGATTTTGAAAATGTTAAGCAGAACTGCTTTAATAGGACAACATTATGGCTATAGACTAAACCGGGAAATGAAAAAGAAGAAGACAATGGCAATTCAACTCTGTAAGGTTGCCAAAGAAATAGACATGGACTTGTTCATGCAGTCACAAGGAATCCAAGGGGGGGAAATATGTCCTTTTTACCAAAAACTGACACTTTTAATGTACATCCAAAACATAGGTTTCAGGAATATTATATTTTAAATTGTATTGGAAAGACGCTTTTAGTGCTCCTCTCGTAAATGTCACAGATGCTACTTCTTGCTTGCTGTGATGTGGAAGTTCACTAAATGTGGAATATTTTTTTAGATGGGCAGGAAGTTTCCATGAAAAGCACTGTTAAATCAGGCAGCTTTGGATTCTGTCAACTCCATTTTATTTACTCCTTAGACAGGCTGAATTTATATAATTTCATTCATGTAATTATTGCTAAATTTATACACTGGGTCCTTGGTCCTAGCACCTTGGCCATGACACCCCTCTGATCTCCAGGGTAATTACTGCTAGAAATTAGCCTGCCGTGTAAGTTTATCCAGCTATGTCATCTTTTAGTTTCTATGAGGTGCTCATGTTTCAATCCAACCATTGCCATAGCAATCTGCATTAGCTCTGTTCTTGGGTGTTGTGCTAGTATATCTGTCCTACAAAAGTGGCTCTTTATACTATGGAGTTCTAACTCACAAGAGGAACATCACTCACAAGACCAGAGTAGGGCTACAAGAGGAGCTCAAAATGGTAGGAAAGCATCAAGGAAGCCAACATCAAGTCCATGCCTCAGAAATACAGGCTGTAGCATATAATTAGAAGAACCTATTTGGGTAGGAGTACTCAAGCAATCATCTGAGATCCTAAAGTCCAAGTAAGAAAGTTTGGGCACATATTGCATACACCTTCATTTTTAAAGACTAGGAAAAGTTATAGTCAGCATTCTATCTGACATTTGACTGCCTTTTGCCCAAAGCTGTTCATGCATAAATAAACAGAGGATTCTATACAAGCTTAGTCCAGGCTTGAAAACTCAACAGTACTTCCATTCTTATAGACTATGAGTTGTGGGTTATCTTCAAGAACTGGTGCTGGGATACATGTTCCTAGCTAGTCAGGGGTGGGATTCCACTGGTATAACAACTGGTTTGGTGATTGTGCACTTCGTGTGCGCGCTCCGCATTATAAACAGCTCTAATATTTATCTTCTACAGCAGTCCCTGTGAAGAAAGCTGAGCTGAGTCACAGCAAACTACTGTGCCATGCGAATCAGCTGTGCTTTAAACAAAGGAAGGAAAGGACAGGAAAGAGCAGGGGTGGGATGGTGGGCCCACATGCTTATCGCAGCAAACTGGTTCAGAGAAAGCTGATCTTTGGAGCAAGGGGTTTGCCCAAACTGGTCCAAACTGGTAGAATCCCACCCCTGTGGCTAGTTCTGGGCTATCAGGAGAAAAGGCTTCTTCTGTCATGTCCCTGTCGGAGTCTGAATCCGAGGAGGAAGATGAACAGCTGACAGAGATTGGGAGTGTTGCTCCATTGGCTGTGGAGGAGGCTGCGGAAGGGCAAAGTCTGGCTGGGCAGAGCAGGAGAGAGGAAGAGGGAGTTCAGAGGAAAACCCAGGCCCACCCCCTCTTCATCCTAGGGCATGCAGGGAGGAATGGAGAAGAGAACAATGTGGGTTGTGTGGCTTAAGGTGGGAAGAAATGGCCCTGATTCCTTTCATTAGCTATACCTGGGAATGAAAGTTTAAAAGAACTGAATGCTGACTGCGGCAGCTACTGGGAGCAAATGTGACTATCCTGTGTTGTCTTTGCTTCTCTGTGCTCCTGGCATCTTCCCAACTGTGTGAGTTTTACCATGCCTTCACATCTGGAATTCTTGCTCCTGCCCTGCCAAACTAATTACCTCAATATGGCTTGATTGGACTTAAAGTTACAGTTTTTGTTGACCATGTTTTGGGCTTAATTCTCTGCAGTCAAAGGCTGTTCCTGGGAGAGTTTTTCTCCAACCAGAAGGTAACCTGGACATTGGGGGCAAAGTTGGAGCTAATAAAGGGGCTCTTATTGATTATCTGACTGTGTTGCCTTTGTGCCACACCCCAGGTCATCACACCTTTTCTCCATAAACTGGTCAATCAGCCTTTCTTCTTCCTGTTAATCTGAGGAGGATTCATCTGGGAAGGTAATAACCCAGGATTTGGAAGTTAGTAGTCATCCAAAGATTGTTGGACTGCAGGTAGCTCTATCAACATAGATTGCAAAAAATGGTATTGGGAATGAATGGCCACAAATATCCCACATGTGTGTTAGCAGCCAGTTGAATGTCTTCCCCATGGCAACCATGCCACTCAAAGTACGTGTCTATAACTATATTTGTAATGGATAGATTAACATTCTGTTCTTCAACCTTCAGGTGGCTCTCATTGGTTTTTATTTATTATACAATTTGAAATTCTGCGATATCCCCACTACACTACAGGAAGTCTTCCACTTACAACAGTTCATTTAGTGTCCTTTCAAAGTTACAGCAGCACTGAGAAATGTGACTTACGACCCTTTTTCACATTTACGACCTTTGCAGCATCCCCACGATCATGTGATCAAAATTCAGATGCTTGGCCACTGACTCATATTTATGATGGGATCCTGTGATCCCTTTTTTGCAACTTTCCAACAAGTAAAGTCAATAGGGAAGCCAGATTCACTTATCAACCACCTTCTAACATAACAACTACCATGATTCACTTAGCAACTGTGGCAAGAAAGGTTGTAAAATGGGGCAAAACTCACTTAACAAATATCTCACTTAGCAACAGATATTTGGGGCTTAATTGTGGTCATACCTCGAGAACTACCTGTATATATCTTTAGCCTTGGCAATGGGGCCACATTTAAACTATAGATTATACCAGGGGTCTCCAAACTTGGCAACTTTAAGACTTGTGGACTTCAACTCCCAGAATTCTCCAGCCAGCTATGCTCTTCTATTTGGTCCAATCTCTCTTTTGGCCAAATCTCTTCTACCTGGATTCACTCCAGATCTCGGTGGCCTTAACAACACTTTCTTAAGTTTCAAGGTGCTTTTCAATCTACATCTGGTAGGAAATTGTCCTGGGATTGTTGTTATGTAGGACAGCTCTTCTACCACTGAGCTAAGAGGCCACCTTTTCCAGAGTTCAAAGCTAAGAAAAAAATAAATATATTTATAAGACTCCAGTGGGAGATTTCTTGGATGTTCTCTGTAGATGGTGACAGACTTGTATGTAAAATAGTTTAAAACAGGGGTATTCAAATTTGATAGCTTTAAGACTTGTGGACTTCAACTCCCAGAATTCCTCCTCCATTCATGTTATCTCAAGAATTCTGGGAGTTGAAGTCCACAAGTCTTAAAGTTGCCAAGCTTGGAGTAGAGGTGATATTCAGCAGGTTCTGACCAGTTCTGGAGAACCAATAGTGGAAATTCTTTGCCTCCCGAGTCCCAGCTGATCAGTATTTGCTGGGTCTTCTGTTGTTGCCCTGCACAGGAGAACGGAGCTGGAAAGCAGGTTAGTGGGGTGGGGAGGGAATGGGGATTTTTACAGTATCCTTCCCATGCCACACCCATCAGCCACACCCACAGAACCAGTAATAAAAAAATTTGAATCCCACCACTGGTTTGGAAACCTCTGGCTTATACCATTCTAAAACTTCAGAGTACTGCTTTCCTCTTGCTGGGTGACAGTCTTTCATTTTAAGCTGCTAGTTCCAAAGCATGATTCCCTAGCATAGTTTGTTTTTGTTCAGAAGGATCAACAACTTTGGGCAGCATTCTTTGATGGCTTTGTAAATGGGCTCATCCTTCAGGACCATAAAGCAACTTTATACCTCAGTAGCAGAGCCAGTAATTTTACTCAGAATTACTATAAACTGCAAAAGTGGCCCGATCATATTTAATAATGAGAGTGATTAGCCCATGCGTGCAATTCTACATGTGCTAGTAGTATATTGCTAATCTAGAAGAATGAACATGGATGCTGATAAGGGAGAGCTTCATTTGCCCTGAGCTTGCCTACAAAGCAGTTTAATGAGGTGACTGTTTTTCTGTCTCTTGATTCTGTGGCAGTTCTCTATAGACTATTTACAGAAATGGGTTATGGGACATTTGGATTATTTTGTGCCCTAATCTCTAGAGCAAGGGGCTAAAACTGTATCATTAGAATCCTTGGACCCCGAAGAAGTTAGCCCCCAAAGCCTAATTTCTGTGGTTCAGTTGAGAGAAAATAATCAGCTTGCTTGTTAATGATTCAGAAGTAGAAACTGGGAAAACATAGGCACCTTCTGGCACAAATAGGTTTAACAATAATGGGAACTGAGGATAGAAATCAAATTGCTGAGTAAGGCCAGGATCAGAGAAGAAAGGAACATCTTCAATCTACAGCATAAGCAAGTTTGTTCTATTTGGTCCAATTTCTCTTTTGGCTAAGTCTCTTCTACTTGGATTCACTCCAGATCTCAGTGGCCTTAACAACATTCTTTCTTAACTCTAAGCTTCAAGGTGCTTTTCAGCCTACAACTAGGAGGAAATTGTCCTGGGATTGTTGTTATGCAGGACACCTCTTCTACCATCGAGCTAAGAGGCCATCTTTTCCAGAGTTCAAAGCTAAGAAAAAAATAAATATATTTATAAGACCCCAGTGGGAGATTCCTTGGACGTTCTCTGTAGATAGTGACAGGCTTATATGTGAAATTGTTTAAAACAGGGGTGTTCAAACTTGACAGCTTTAAGATTTGTGGACTTCAGTTCCCAGAATTCTTCCTCCAATTATGTTATCTCAGCAATTCTGGGAGGTTAAATCCACAAGTCTTAAACTTGCCAAGTTTGGGGACCCCTGCTTTATACATTCTAGATCAAAGGCCTTCAAACTTGGCAAGTTTAAGACTTGTGGACTTCAATTCCCAGAATTCCTCTTCCAGTCATGTTGTCTCAGGAATTCTGGGAGTTGAAGTCCACAAGTCTTAAACTTGCCAAATTTGAAGGCCCTTGATTTGAAGTCTTCTTTTCAGGAGGAGAGCTTTATGCCAATACTTCATGGGAGCTGATTTCAGTAGGGATGTGAAATTATTTGGGAATTTACTCCTGGGGGTAGTCCTTGACTTATGGCCACAATTGAGCCCAACGCTTCTGTTGTTATTGGAGACATTTATTAAACAAGTTTTTCCCTATTTTATGACCTTTCTTGCCACAATTGTTTAGTGAATCACTGCAGACAATAAGTTAGCAACTCGGATGTTCAGTAAATCTGACTTCCCCATTAACTTGGCTTGTCAAAAGATCACAAAAGATCTTTTGACCCCGGGACACTGCAACCATCATAAATCTGTGTTGGTTGCCAAGAGTGTGAATTTTGATCCCATGACCATGGGGGTTGCTGCAAAGGTCGTAAGTGTGAAAAATGGCCATAAGTCACTTTTTTCATTGCCGCTGTAACTTTGAATAGTCACCACATGAACTGTTGTAAGTCAAGGACTACCTGTAATCTTGCTTTTTGCTTTCCATTATGATAGCTGGACTCTTGTCTAGGTAAACAATGGCCAAGTTTTATATTACATGGTATGAGACAAAGCCTAATGCTTTTATTATAGGACAAACTGGAAAAAAAGCAGGCACCTTTTTCATTCTTCAAGCTCTTCCACCCAGACCTGCATTTCTCGTTAAGCTACTTTTCTTTTATTCAGGAAAACATAATATCCGTGGGATATTATTTTGCCAACTCGACCAAATTGCTCAGTTTGCACTCTTTGTAAGAATTCTGGCTCAGCCTAATACACAAGAATCTGATGTATGCAAAGACTGTTTGCTGAATCCTGTTTCCTGCTAGAATTTTAAAGGAATGGATACCTTTCCTTTGAGCCTTACAGATTCATTTTTTTTTTTAATAAGTGGGGGAAAGATGCAGAATGTTGCTTCTGAAATGCTTTCTTTCACAACAGTGTTGCTCTGCATCATAGGATGGAGGTGATGGTGGTTTTAGGACACAGCAATCGGCAACATTATGAGCCTCAGGCCCAGTTGCCTCTCCCGTAGGGCTGTCTTGGGGTTTGTTTTTTTAAATCTCCAGATCTAAGTTTAGTCCAGGGGTGTTAAACTCGATGTCATTGAAGGCTGCATCAGGGTTGTGTTTGACCTTGGGAGCCAGATTGGCCATGGTTCGGGTGGGTGTGTCCAGCTTGACATTACTCATGTCAGGGGTTCTGTGGCCCAAGAGCTTTACCAGAGAAAATGGGCTCCTGAGCTCCGTTTTCAGCTGGGATGGCCTCCTGCAACCCTCTGCCACCAAAAATGGAGCTAGGGAGGGGTGCATTTTTGCTGGCAGAGGCACCACGGGCCGGTCCTTCATTATTTCTAGGGCAGCCCCACAGGCCAGATCTAAACACCCCACAGGCCGGATCTGGGCCTCGGGCCTTGAGCTTGACATCCTTGGTTTAGTCCAACCCATTTTGAAGGTGGTCTTTCTCCCCCTCCCTCCCTCCTGGCTGGCTTCTTCTCCCATAACACATTTGGTCTACTCCTATTCTAGAGTTTGAGAATTGCCTCACTGATGGTCAAAGTTCTGACCTTCTCGATCTAATTTCTTTCCAACGTTCCCATGAGTGGCAAAGAATAAAAACTGGCTTTGCCAATACAAAGAGCAAAAATTGTTAAACGAACTGCATCCCATTAAGATGGTTGCAGATGAGCATAATGAATAGTCGTTCTCTACAGTTCCGTTATGGCAAAGTAAACCTCCTGTCCTTAGGATGAACCTGCAACACAATACTTTGTAAGGTATAGTGCACTCCCACAGACACACACACACCCTGGAGTAAGGTGAATGAGACACCCTTGCTGGATGACTATGTATATATTATTTATTGATTGCTCAGATGCTATCATGTTTATTTATATTGTGTTCTATATTTTTATTTATTTATGAGTCATCCAGAGTCATTTTGGAGCTGGCACTGCCTCAATCCAATTAAATAAATAAACAAGTAAAAAGGGGGAATTGCATTGCTCTATTTCTTCCTATGACTTTTCTAAAGCATTTGGGCCTTAAGGAAAAAAATATCTTTTTCATAATGTAATAAGGTTTTGGGAAAACACAGCAGAAAATTTGGATGGAAAATTTGAAAAGGACAAATATTGAAATGTTTCTCTTAGTAGGATGCATCCAGCCACTAGTAGTAATTCGGGAAATATTATCCAGTCCAGAATCAGAATGTGCCAATTCTGTGCTGAGCCTACTTTGTTTCTCTAAGGGTGGCAGCTCTTATCAAGATCTTAGTAAAATAACCGAAAGGTTATAGGAGCAAAATAATCACTTTTGTCAGAAAACATGAAAGGAATCTAGATCAAATTGCATTAAAACTACATAAAATCTAGGCTGAAATAAGAATGTATACAGGTTTTATAGTGAAATAGGATATTTCATAGATAAATATTGCATATGTCCATGTCTAACTGGCTTTCATTTACTCCATGGTATATGAGGCATAAGGAAGTGTCAGTAAAATAAGAATATGCTTGACCATTGATACAAAATCCTCCATGGGAATTATGCAAGATACAAGGAGATAAGAAAGAAGCAAAACCTGCACATTTTCCTATGGCATAGAAATGATTTCTATTAAGTGACAAAGTGTGTAATGGAAATCTGTAGCCTAACATAAAAAAATTCTCTATTGCCACTGATCACAGATTTATAATCAGCAGGCTCTTGACTAACTCGCCATTTCAAAAAAGAAGTGAAAGATGGAATAATCAAAAAATCAGTGTTCACCTATGGAAATAAAATTTGTTGAACTTACAAATTGTCATCTATTAGCCCAGAGAAGATTCTAGGTTAATCTTGCACTCTATACTATTTTATAAAAAGGGGAAAATGTTTTTAAGGTAGAACAGCACTGATTCATTCGCTGCGATTTAAATTAGTACAGTCAAAAATCAGTAGCAGAGTAATATGCAGAATAGAGCATATTTAGAGCAAGCCTACTTTTGACTAAGTGATGGATCTAATCTTCCAAATCTTCCACATACAAAAAAGCCCAATCTCAAAGGTTTCTATGGGGACGAAAAGAGCAATTTCCTGTCAGATTATCTTATGACTTCTGCTGAAGGGTTCACTTCCTTTCTGCTCTTCTTGGGAGCTGTCAGTAATTCTGTAAGATTCTTCTAGACAGCCCTTCAACCTTCATTAACAGATGTTTATTTTCTTCAGCTTGTATATTTGGGTTTTTATGAATGATGGGATTTTCAAGACTTGTTGCTGGAACTGCAACCAGATTCTGTCTCATCTTCGTCCCCCTCCTCCTCCCTCTTTCTTTCTTTCTTTCTTTCTTTCTTTCTTTCTTTCTTTCTTTCTTTCTTTCTTTCTTTCTTTCTTTCTGGAAGAGAGCCAGTTAGAATAGTATCAGGCTAAGGCAGCTGGGTGACTTTGGTCTAATCCCTCTCTCAACCCTAGGAAGAAAGCCAGGGCAAACCATTTCCAAAAAAACCCTCGCCAGAAATGCAGGGTCTTGTCCAGGCAATCACCAAGAGTTGACTTGAAGGCATCTATCTGTCTGTCTGTCTGACTGTCTGTCTGTCTGTCTGTCTGTCTATCTGTCTGTCTGTCTGTCTATCCATCCATCCATCCATCTCTGGAGTTAAATCTTCTATGTTACCAATCCAGTCAAGATCATTCTTTCAGCTCTCCCAGGAAAAAAGATGTTCATCTCCAAGGATGCAACATAAACTATTGCTGCAATGCTCACATGAAAAGATGGTCTCAATTAGCAATTACATTCTTAAGGAGACTTAGCTTCCAGCTTGACTCAATGTACATCCTTGCCTTAATTCCATGCAAGCACTGAAGTAGCTTAGATTGTGCTACTGGAATCATCTTCCCGGGAACCTGTTTGGGGATTCTTTTTTCTTTGTTTAAATAATTTTTCTAGGTATTAGAGAACCAATGTAAACAGCAGCTATTGAATCTCATGGGCAAAATAGACAAGATGAGGGCAACCAGTTGACAGGAGTGTAAGATCTTTTTACTCTCCAAGGACTGGAATAACATAGCGTAGCAAATCTATACACAGTACTTTATTGCAGCCCAACAACTATTGCTCTGGGTCAACTCTACCCTTCCAGAAATTTGCAAAGTGATGTTGCCACATAACTATGTCTTTAATATTCAGTGCTTTATACTCAGTCTGTTAAGGCTCAGTTCAAAGCAAAGTCTCAAAGTCCATAAAATAGTATTCCACCTTTGCCTTTCTCCAAAAGAAGAAATGCACTAATTGCACTAATTGGGATGAGATGCTGTTCCAGTGTGGTTGCCTCTTCTAGGGGGAATGGGACAACTTGCCACAGCCAACTTTGCTGCAACCAATTCACCACAACCAACTTGCCACGGCCAACTCACCACAGCCAACTAACCACAGCCAACCTGCAGCAGGAGAACTCACTATGGCCAACTTGCCACAAGACCATGGGTGGGATTCTACTGGTTCGGACCAGTTCAGGCGAATCAATAGTTCTGGTGAGCATTTGGCCCTGCCCACCTGCCCCTGCTCTTTCCTGTACTTTATTTTGTTTTTTTAGAGCACCGCTGATTTCCGCAGCAAAGTGGTTTGCTGTGCCTCAGCTGTTTATTCACAGGGGTTGCAGTAGAAGGTAAGTATTAGAGCTGAAAATGGGCTTTTTAAAATGTTGTGCACACAAATGAAGCGTGCGCTCACCAAACTGGTTGTTACACCAGTTAAATCACACCACTGCACAAGACAATTTGTTGCAGGACAATTTAACAATTCTATTTAATTATTTAAAATAAATAAAAAATATTTTAATTTTTGCCATTCACACTTCATTCTGTCCCTTTTGCATCCTTTCTTTAATTATTCTTTGATATTATTTCTTTGATATTAGTGTAACTCTTGTCCCGCAGCGAGTTGGCCATGATGAGTTGGCTGTGGAAGGTTGGTTGTGACGAGCTGGCTGCAGCAAATTGTCATAAACCCTCTTCTAGGTGCTGCTGAGATCCACTCCAAGCTCTGCCCTTAAATAAGGTTGCTTTTCAGCACTCCAGCTAATCTTCCAAGCAACCCCACCAGGAACATAGCTTGTCATCCTTCCAATTGACTGATAGTCTAGCCTGGTGGTAATAACTGTCAAACTTCAGATAATGCCTTTCGCTTCCTCACCTGCAGGCTGTTTGCTATCTCATTTTTCTCCCAAACACACAAAATATTCTGTTTTAACATTGGCTTTTCCAAACTAAGGGTCTGGGTGAAGTGAGGCTGCCTCTGGACACCAGGATGTGACTCAATTAGTGAGGTAGCTGGAATGCCAGCTTGGATGCTTGTGAAGAAATGAATGCACGCATGAGCATATTTCTCAGGTTTCTGGGGCCATAAACTTTTATATCCTTTTGAGAAAAAAGCATGAGCTGTGCTGAGCCTTGGGAAGGTGGGTAGGAAATATTTCTGCCTGACTGGAGCTGCTTTTTCCAAGCACAGAAAGCAACTTCAGCTTTACTTTCCCACACAATCTCTTCCTCAAATCTGGTTATTTGTGTTTTTTTTTAATTTGGGGGAAGAGGCAGAGGTGTTTAAAATCAGAGCCATAGATGTTATATATGTTGACAGAAGCAAGATTACCTTATGCACAAAATTGGAAGGACACTTTGATTCCCATAATGGATGAATGGCTGCAAGCATTGACTGAGTTAGCAGAGATAACTAAATTGACTGTTTTGATTAAAGGAAAAAAATACAATTACTTTTGTTTCTACACTTCTGGACTTTGTGCTTGAGGTTGGGAAAAAATGAAACTTTGATGTTGGGTTTTATTGGTCAGATAGGTTTATTGTTATATAAATGGCTAGTTTGTACTACTATGTGAAAGTAAAAAGTTGAGGTTTGATGCTATTATCTTATTCTACTGTACCAAAGGGAATTGGAAGTTAATGCCTTTTCTTTCTTTCTTTTTTCCTTTTTCCCTACACTTTTCCTTTCCCTTCCCCCTCCCTAATTTTCCCCCTATTTTCTTTTTTATCTTTTGTATTTTATATTATAAACTAATAAAATGAATAAATAAAATCAGAGCTATGGCAACAACCCACATCTGCAAGTGGGATTTTCCCATGCATTGTTTTCCTCATGTAAAAGCTGTTTGTACAGAGGAAAATATGAAGAGCTCTGTGACTTTTCTTCTTGGAGAGGCCTGGGCAATTAAAATTGGAAACATGCTTGGTCACCCAGCATCATGGCCCCATCTTCCAGGCAGCTGATAATTGATATTCCTACTTACCAAGGAACTCCCCTGCATTTCTCCTACCAATTCTCATTTCAGTTTGATGGAAGAGAATTGGCTTTCAAAGCACATTCAAAGGAGTGGAGAAAATCTCGACAATCTGAGGTGGCATGTGATATTTGGGTGGCATTTAATTCTGAGATTGTTAAGGAGCAGTTGTAGCATCCGGTTTTTCTCTGTGCTGTACGTTCCCTATCAATCTGCAGCTTCCAGTTTCTCGACGTTCAGTTAAATCCCAAGAGAAAATTTCAGGAAGGAAATGTCCCCCTATTCATTAATTCTGGCATGAATGGTTACTATCACCATTGCCCTTGAAAAATGATTGGAGAATTTCTCCCTCCTCTGGAGAAATTGAGAGATACTCCCAGGCTGTCTGCCCACAAATGCAACGATAATCTGGAAAGAAAAGTTGTGGTTGTCTAACTAGTTATATGATTTAGACCAGGGCTGTCAAACTTGTGGGCTGTGGGCTAGATGCCTCACATGCTGGCCATATCCATGGAAGGGAAACAAATGTCGCAATACATCACATGATGACATCGTGACGACACGAGTTTGACACCCTTGATTTAGACCAACCGTTAAACTCCCTTAAACTAGGAAGTAGTACCCAGTTGACTCTGGCTGATCCTGAAAACCACTAAAAAGATTCCAGCCAGGCTTAATCTTTGGATCGGAGACCACCAGAAGATTCCAGTACTGTAGGCTACATCGAAACATTGTAGAAAAAGGTAACAGCAAATCACTTTATTAATTTATTTTCAACTTAACAGCCACCAAATTCCAGTGGTCACGTAGTCCTCAACTTAGAATAGTTCATTTAGTGACCATTTGAAGTTACAACAACGCTGAAAAAAGTGTCTTATGACCGTTTTTCACACTTATGGTCATTGCAGCATCCCACTGTCATGTGATCAAAATTCAGACACTTGGCAACTGGCATGTATTGATGATGGTTGCATGTGATCCCCTTTTGCAACCTTCTGACAAGCAAAGTCAATGGGAAAGCCAGGTTCACTTAACAACCGCATCACAAACTGAGCAACTGCAGTGATCCACTTAACAACTGTGGCAAGAAAGATGGCAAAATGGGGCAAGATTCGCTTAACTCTCTCGCTTAGCAACAAAAATTTTGGGCTCAACTGTAGTCGTAAGTTGAGGACTATCTGTGCTACTTAATTATTTATTAGCCACCCAACTCCAATGAACTATTTATTTATTTAATAAGTTTATTAGTCCCCTGACTGTAATGGATTCCCTGGATATTGCCAATAAAACCATGTGGGCTTGTAATAACCAGGAGCTTAGCTCAAGCTTAGCTCAAAGGAATCTTTACCTCAGTTATGACTAAAGTGAGAGGAAGATCTCAAACGCCCAAATTAAAAGAACTGTATATTCAGTGTGTGCCTGTATTTCAAATAAAAAAACAGAGGGGGGACATGTAACATGAAATCTGTTTAAAAAATTGTGATGTTGTTTCTTTTACAATATGCAAGACACACATATTATTATTAACAGTTGATACCATAATATTTTTTCATGCTAAGGCTGTGAAAGAATACCCCACCAAGCCTTACAGCTCAAGAGAAGAAGCCATCTTCAAGACATTAAAGCAGGGATCCCCAAACTTGGCAACTTTAAGATTTGTGGACTTCAGCTCTGGGAATTGAAGTCCACAAGTCTTAAAGTTGCCAAGTTTGGAGACTTCTGCAATAAAGCAACTATGTCCTCTAAAAGGTTTGGCAAAGCTGCTTTGAACCTCTTCCCCTGTTGTGTAGGCCCAGGCTGAAGGGCCAGTGGAGCTTTATATTAGTTCACTGGGCCCTATTCAACAAAATGAAATTTAACTTAGAGAAAAGCAAGATTTTACACTCAGGCAAGAAAAATCAAAAGTACAGGTACAGAACTAGGTAGAAACCTCGCTCAAACTAATAAGTGAGAGAGGAACCTTGGAATCCTAGTGGACAGCCCTCTAAACATGAGTGTATGGTATGCAGCAGCAGCCAAAAAAGCCAAGGAAATTCTAGGTTGGATTAAGAAAGGGATAGAATCAAGATCACGTAAAGTACTAGTAAAGGTAAAGGTTCCACTCACACATACGTGCTATTGTTTCTGGTTCTAAGGGGCGGTGCTCATCTCTGTTACAAAGCCAGTGCTGTCCAAAGTCATCTCCATGGCCATGTGGCTGGCATGGAACGCTGTTACCTTCCCACCAAAGTGGTCCCTATTTTTCTACTTGCATTTTACATGCTTTTTCGAACTGCTAGGTGGGCAAAAGCTGGGACAAATCATGGGAAATCACTCTGTTACGCGGCACTAGGGATTTGAACCACAGTACATCCGACCTTTCTGATCAACAAGCTCAGCATCTTAGTCACTGAGTCACTGCATCCATTAGTACTAGTAGCACTCTTTGAAGCCTTATTCTAAGACCACACTTAGAATACTGCACCCAGTTTTGGTCACCCCAGTACAAAAAAAAATGTTGAGACTTTGGAAAAAGTTCAGAGAAGAGCAACAAAAATGATTAGAGGCCAGGAGCTTAAAATATGAAGAACAATTGCAGGAACTGGGTATAGCTAGTCTAGTGAAAAGAAGGACCAGATATGATGGCATCTTCCAATACTTGAAGAGCTGCCACAAAGAAGAGAGGGCCAACTTATTTACCAAAGCACCTGAAAGCAGGACAAGAAACAATGGATGGAAACTAACCAGGGAGAGAAGTAACCTAGAACTAAGGAGAAAATTCATAACTGTCAGAACAATTAGCTAGTGGAACAAATTACCCTTGGAAGTTGTGGGTGCGCCACCTGTCAGAGTATATTCATGAACTGGAATAGAGCATGGTGACAAGGTCAGCCAATGAATAGGCATAGCAACTATGTCAGACAATGAGGATGTTTGGAAACTGAAACTAAAAGTAACCTTGGCATGGCTCTATATTAAGCTCTGTAGCTCTGAAACTATGTTAAGCTCCGAGTCTGTCTATTGAAAATAAAACTGCTTCTCTCCTCTGTTGTGTGTTCTTTCTTGCCTGTTGAACTAAAGGGAAACTGATGTGTGTTTCTGAGCTCATGAGTTGCTGTTCTGCTCTGAACCTGTAACATGTCTGCTTCTGTTTGAGTTTGCTCCACATTAGAGAAATCTACAAGTGGTATTGTAAAATTTACTTTATGTGTTTATAAAGAAGTTAAATTGAAGCCTCAGCCATCTCTGTTTACTTTTCTGGTGCTGAATTTACGCTGCAATACTCTGAACACCATCACTGGAGGGTTTTAAGAAGAGACTGGATAGTCATTTATCAGAAATAGTATAGGCCTCCTGTGAGAGCAGGGGGTTGGACTAGATGACCTCCAAAGTCTCTTCCCACTCTTTTACTGTAACAAAGCAGAGCAGCTCATGCATGAACAAACCATCTGGGGAAATCATTCGCCAAGCCTTCAACATCGCACCTTGCGGAAAATCCTTTCAAAGGCTTTGTAGAATCCTATGTTACAACACAGTAGTGTTTATAACCTTAGCCATTTCATTTTTTAATCATTCTAAATTACATGGTCAAAAGAAGATGGTTGTTTAAAACATCCACAATAAATCCTGTCCACAGTTCTTTTCTATTGTATGGAATGCCCAAAACAGTGACCGAGGGATCTAGGGCATAGACATCCCATCATTTTTTCACAAAAAATCAAGGAGAATTTGTGCAAAAAGAGTAAAAAAGGTTTTTATATAAAACGTGGTTTGCATAATTTTATACTCCTTACAGAATTAGGTTTCTGTTCATTTATTTATTTCCTTGCTTCCTTACTTGTCTGGCTGCAGTGCAAAACCCTGGCTCTAATCCTTTTTCAAGGGACCATGAAGGGACAATGCCAACTAAAGGCAAAGAGCCCTAACCTTGCCCAAAAAAAATTCTGATGCTTAATGTGAGTATAATTGAGTCAAAAAGTGATTTTGCTTGTTTATATTTTACAGCAATCTTTGCAAACCAATGTTTATACCTTAACGTATTCTGCAAAGGCAGTAACTATTGTGTTATTTAATAATAAGCTAATAAAATGAGCTGAAGAAGCTTCTTGATAAAGCTTATTGTGTTATTTATTAATAATAATAAACTGAGCTGAAGAAGCTTCTTGAATAAGAAGTGAAATGTCTTTAAAAAAAAAAAACCAGAAAGTCCAGTTCCCNAGAAGTGAAATGTCTTTAAAAAAAAAAACCAGAAAGTCCAGTTCCCTCTTGAAAAAAGCACCTTTGGGACAACCATGATCTGGATGACTGAGAATCTTCATAGACAGTTATTTAATAAATCATAGTTAAGCAAATTATAGGCAGCCTTAACAATGGTATGCCCATAGAGTTTCCTGTTGAATAAGAAAACCCACTCAAAACCCACCTCCAATTAGAAAATACCTTTATCTCTTCAGCAGATGTGAACATTTAATGGCCCTTGGGCTGTCCTTGTCTGGCCTGCAGCATCAGTGGCAGGGAACTGGATAACAGAGGGCAAGGTGAGGCAAAGCTGGTGGAGGTGGAGCCATGGCAGGGGGGCAGGGCCATGGTAGTGGCCCAACAGTCCCATGGGTGGGATTCAAATTTTTTTACTACCGGTTCTGTGGGCGTAGCTTGGTGGGCATGGCTAGGGAAAGATCCTGCAAAATCCCCATTCCCTCCCCATCCCACTAACCTGCTTTCCAGCTCTGTTCTCCTGTGCAGGCAACAAAAGAAGTCTCAGCCAATCAGCTGGAACTCAGGAAGCAGATAATAGATGGGGGCGGGGCCAGTCAGAGGTTCTCCGAACTACTTAAAATTTCTGCTACCGGTTCTCCAGAACTGGTGAAAACTTGCTGAATACCACAGACCCAATTTCTCATATGACCCCTTGGGAAAATAAATTGCCCACCCTGCTCTAGAGGGAACTCCAAGGACATTTCACTTGAAGGAAGGACCAAATACAGGTAGCCTTCAACTTACAGCCATAATGGAGCCCAAAATTTATTGTTGTTATATGAGAAATGTTTAAGTAAATCACTGCGGTTCTTCAATTAATAGCACGGTTGTCAGGGGAATCTGGTTTCCCCATTGACCTTGTTTGTCAGAAGTTCGCCAAAGGAGATCACATGACTCCGGGACACTGAAACCGTCATAAATGCGAGTCAGTAGTCAAGCATCCAAATGTAAATCACATGACTATGGAGATGAAGCAAAGGCCATACTAAGTGTGAAAAACATGGTCATAAGTCACTTGTTTCAGTGCCGTTATAACTTCAAACGGTCACTCAATGGACTGTTGTAAAGTGAGGACTACCTGTCTAATTCCTTCACAAAGATAATGCCTTTGAAGGTAAAGCCTGCCACACAGTTTACTAGAGGCTATTTATATCAGAGAATTTACTGGAGGCTTTTTATATTAGGAGTCTTCCAGGGTGGGGGAAGGGGAAGGGAAGCATGACAGGGCCTGCATCAGATTACATGGACTAAGAAACTTTTGGGATTTATGGAACAATCAAGTCCATGCAGGCTTTTAACATTAGTAAATTAGACCAGGTTGGCTTTTTTTTTAATTTTACAGTCTAGTCCATTATTCACAGGTTCTCTATTTGCAAACTCTCCTACTTGCTAAATGTATTTGAAACTGCCAAATCAATACTCAAGGCCCTTTCACGGTCATTCATGGTCACATGCAGAGTGGCAACAGATTGGAATCACACGGGCTCAATGCTCCGTCTGAGGTTTCCGTGCTCACTAATTCAATGTTTACAGTGACTTTATAGCATGTAACTACCATGAAAAATGAAAAGCAATGTATTTAGGGTACACTCAGTTCCTTACCCAATTCCTCTCATAGCTACTTCATAGCTACATAGTTATTTCCCCCACAGTGGTGGGATTCAAAAAATTTTTACTACTGGTTCTGTAGGCGTGGCTTGGTAGGTGTGCCTTGATGGGTGTGGCAGGGGAAGGATACGGCAAAATCCCATTCCTTCCCCACCCCACTAACCTGCTTTCCAGCTCTGTTCTCCTATGCAGGGCAACAAAAGAAGACCCAGACGATCAGCTGGGACTTGAAAGGCAGAGAATAGATCTGGGCGGGACCAGTCAGAGGTGGTATTTGCCGGTTCTCTAAACCACTCAAAATTTCCGCTACCGATTCTCCAGAACTCATCAGAATCTGCTGAACACCACCTCTCTTTCCCCACAATGGTCACTCTTCAGGGGGATGAACTTAACCTCCTGTTCCTTTGCTGTGTCTCTGTTCCTTGAATCTACTCATTTTTCTCTAAGCCCAGTTTCCACCCGTATCCATCTTTCTCTTGAGCATTTTCTAAGTTTTAAAAAATAACTAATGTTTTAAACAGAAATTTATGGTACCAATTTGGGTGTTTGGGGAAACATGCCTCAGACAGTCTGGGCTTCTGCAAATTGATGAAAAAAATTCCCCAGGTTAAGAACGAGTACTGTGCCTTATTCTGTCTTCAATCCAAATTAGTATTTAAATCAGAACTGATACTTTCAAAAAGACTGCACATTATTAAAAATGGCCCGTGGCATTGTCCTTCCTCAAGCCAACAAACCACTGAGGCATCTCAGCGCTTTTAGGAACCACTGAAAACTGCTAAAAAACAGCTGTACAGGTAGTCCTCAATTTTACAACTGCACTTGAGTCCAAAATTTATGTTGAGTGTATTTTGCCCCTTTTATGACCTTTCTTGCCACAGTTGTTAAGTTAATCCCTTCAGTTAAGTTAATCACCTGGTTGTTAAGTGAATCTGGTTTCCCCATTTGCTTGTCAGAGTGTTGTCACGAAAGGTGATGACATGAACCCAGGGCACAGCAACTGTCATAAATATGAACCAATTGCCAAGCTTCCAAATTTTGATTGCAGGGTCGTAAATATGAAAAACTGTCATAAGTCATGTTTTTTTCAGTGCCGGTGTGACTTCAACAGTCACTAAAAGAGATGGTTGTAAGTCAAGGACTAACTGTATATTAAAAATGTATAGCTTCAGTGCTTCAGCTCAAGGAAGGAGAACACTGTCCACCAGTTTTAGTAATGGGCACTCTGTTCATAACTAAGGGTTGTTCTTAAGTCAGAAATTCTTAACCAGAAGCTTGTGTGTACAAGTGCTGGGTTAAACTGATTCTTGTATGAACAGGAGGAGGCAACCCCCTTCTCTTGGCCTTAAATTCTAGCTCTGGAGATCTGGGGATCAGGGAGCAGAGAAAAAAAGTGGGAGCCACAAGCACAAATAAAATTAGTATATTTACATTGGACTGTCCTTGGTCTGGTGTGAAACCCTTTCACAGTGGCAACAATGAACTAGGAAAATGGCTTTTGCCAGGTATCGTTTGGACACAACACACAAGCACAGGAATTTTCTATTTATCAGCATCACAAATTACATCGCATAACATTTATGTCAGAAGCACTGAGGCGCTTCTGGGTTGAAAGGATTAGCTGACGACATCACTGTTGCTTGGGAGACATCCAGTAGGGGACTCCTTTCATGCCAGGAGCCAGAGCAAAGGAAGGGAGCTCATCCTGTCCCAGGTCCACATTCGGGTCTCGAACACAGGATTGCTCATCTCCAACCCAGTGTCCCAACCACGTGAGCCACCACGCTCTTTAGCATCGCAAATGACTCATTGTGCTAAAGCAAAATGTTTGCAATCTATGTGTTAGAGTAGGGGTTCCCAAATTGTTAGGTGTCCCTTCCTTGGGAAGGTGGAGAGAGAGGCCTGGGGAGGTGTGAAGAACTTTTTAGTTACAATTCTACCATAAATCCACCTTTGCCAAAGTTTCATCATATTGTTTGCATTGTTCATTGGTGTTCATTTTGGTATTTGGGTTTTTAGGGGAAGTATATACATTTAGATTACACTAAAGGGAAATAAATAAATAAATAAATAAGAGAAAGAAAGAAAAAAGAAAGAAAAGAAAGAAAGAAAGAAAGAAAGAAAGAAAGAAAGAAAGAAAGAAAGAAAGAAAGAAAGAAAGCTAAAGGAAAGAGAACAAGTGGAAAGAGAACAGGGAAAAGTTGAAAGACAAAAAAGGGAAGGAATAAAAACAAGAAAAAAGAGAAAAACAAACAAACAGGCATTAATAAATAATAAACACAAACTAAAATGGATAAAAAAAATCAAAGTTTCTATAAATGTCAATGATTTAAACTCACCAATTAAGAGGAAAAATATTAACTAAATTACAAAAACAAAATATCGCCATTGTATGCCTTCAAGAAACAGATATACATAAATATCAGAGCAAATTGTTAGAATCAACAAAATTGGGAGAATCAGATATATCTTTAGCTCAACAAAAAAAGGGAAAGAGCTATATATATTAGAAAACACTTAAAATCAAAACAAGTTTATGCAGATGAGGAGAATAGAATTTTAATGTTAGAAGTATATGTACATTTTTTAAAAATGTTATTAACTGTCATATATGCACCAAATGAGAAACAGGAAAAGTGGGTAAACAATAAGAAGCTATATAAATACTTATATCTATATTCATATCTATCTATATTTATTTATAGATTAAGTTGAAATTATATGATGAAAGAAATGTGTATATAGAAAGATGATAAGGAAATGTAAAAGATGTCTTGATGTGGTTATAATGATGTATAAAGTTTTATTTTATGTTTTTTAAATTTTGAAAACTAAATAAAATTTAATGATAAAAAAGATTACACTAAAGGGAGCTGTGGCAACAAAACATTTAAGAACACCTGGTTTAGAGCTTCGTATTTATGCAAACTGATGGTGTATTTATTTAATAAATTTGTTTAAGCCAAACCTTCACTGATGATACTCGTATGCCTGAAATTATGTCCTTCCAGATTTTGAATAAGTCTACATAGCATTGCACTGAAAGTTAGGAAAAGATATAGTCAGCCAGGGAGAGATAACTCTCTTCCATTTTTGAGTAAAAGAAAAAGCAATCAGGAGTTCAGTAACGAACACATAAAAGCATCAGGGGAAACTAGCAGGGAACAATCTGATATAACTGCCTCGTTTTTTTACTTCTCCTCCTCCAAAAAATTCATTTATAATCTCTACTGACAATAAATCCAAGAACTGCTATTACCAAGTAAGACTGCTTACGTTCTGGTATCTATTTGCAAATAATAAATCCTAACGCTGGAGAAATGCTGCAATCCGAAGCAGTCGGTTAAGCAAAGGCAGTCGGAATTTTCTTTGAAAGTAGCACTTTGAACCTCCGAGAAGTAATTGTTTGGTGAGAGATTTCTGATTTCTTTGGATGAGTTACTCAGAACGTTGACAAGTGCAGCATGTTGTGTGTGTGTATATTAATTCAATATTATTCTATTTTTTTAATAAATGGATCATGACAGCATTAGCTGTCTTGGTTTGTCAACTGTATACATCTGTATGGAGAGTTATCAAGCGTAAAAATAAAAGTTTGTAAGCTTGGATAAACACTCAGCCATTTATCTTGTCCACTTTCTACCCAGCATGCTTTGCCACCAGGCAGATTCCTTAGAGATTCTCCAAGCCAGTGTGTTGTCAGTATGCTACACATACTCTATTTCCTTCAATAGAGCTAATGTCTAGGCTACAGAAGTCTCTAACAAAATAACTGAATAACAGAATATCAGATTTGGAAGGGACCTTGGAGGTCTTCTAGTCCAACCCCCTGCGCAGGCAGGAAATCCTATACAATTTCAGACAAATGGTTGTCCAATCTCTTTTTTAAAACTTCCAGTGTTCTGGAGGCAAGTCGTACCACTGATCATTCCTCTATGATCACCAGATTGTAGGAAAGAGCTCTCCATTCTCTTTACTGTCATCCAATGGTTGTCAAAAATTGTGCAGCTTATATATGGGCCGCAGCTCCAAGTCATATCCCATAAAATGTCAAGAAAAGAATCAAGACAGAGCAGACAAAAGTCTCTTAGAGGAGAGCAGGCAAACAAAGGGCAAACTTGAAAAATAATGAGTGTCCAGAATAGTTATGGTCACCAGGCTATCTCATAGTCTATCTACCATACCTTTGTTTATGTATTCATATATTTTTATATATGTGGGTTTAAATAGGTTTTCTTTGAGAGAAAGTTGTTCTGTTGATTATTTTAAGCCACTCTGATGTTCCTTATGTGATTATTCATTTTTTTCTCCAAAACATATGTTTATTCCTAATGTGTAATGTATTTATTTCACTTGTAAAAAAAATCCATGTCTAATCTGTCTGTAGTTCTTACTTCTTTTTGTTACCTCTTTTATTCTTCCCTTTGAAAATACTGCCAATTTTCTGCTATTTCTGTGTTATGTTTGGTCTTGTAATTTTGAATAAGTCTTTTTCACAGTGTAAATGGATTTCATTTTTTTAGATTATTGCTGTTGATCTACAATTCAGACTAACCTATTTCATAATGTATTACATACACAATAGTGAAAATACACATGGTGCCTAGATTTATTGTTAAGAAATGTCATACCAGTAATCTGTAATTCAGCGTTCTTAGAAAAGACTAACCTTGCCAATGAGACATGGCAATAAGTCAAACAAATGTAAAAAAAGCAAGCGGTCAGAAACTTTGTGAATACTTCAGTTTCTAGTAAGAACATGAAAATCTGTTTTTAAGTTGAACAATTTGAGGACTGTTGTCTTGTTCTTTCTTATCTCTGCCTTCAAGAGGCATCATGTTCTTGGAGGGTCTTTTTTCTAGGATAAAAGACTTGGAGAAATTTGGTTTGTGAGTTGATGGATTTTTCTTAACTTCTTAACATGTTTTGCTTTAAATAGTCATACTGGATCTAAGTAGCATCCTAGAGGGTCTAGTTCAGTAATGGTGAACCTTTTTGTTGTGGTATACTGAAAGCATGTGGCGTGCCAGCACCCATAATGCAATGCGCCCCCCGCGCATGCAAATAAAACACCCCCACCTTGTCCCCTTACCTGCACTGCACATGTGTGTGCCTCCCAGCTGATTTTCGGCCCGTATGAGGCCATCTTCGCCCTCTGTGAGGCTCAAGGAAAGCCTCTAGAGCCTTGAGAGGCTGAAAATGGGCCCATTTTGGCACTTCTGGTATTTCCAAAAGGCCCATTTTTCGGCCTCCCGAGGCTGCAAAGGCTTTCTTCGAGCCTCTGGGAGGGTAAAAACGGCCTCAAACAGGCCAAAAATCAGCTGGGATGTACATGCATGTGCAGTGCAGAAAAGTTTGGCTGGGACTCACATGCCCGCAAAAATGGCTCTGCGTGCCACCAGTGGCACGCATACCATAGATTCACCCTCATGGTTCTAGTTGATTTTGGTTACTTCTATTATCTAAATAAAGCCGAAAAAATAAAATGTGCATTTTCTAGAATAGACACAAACCCATAATCATGATTCTTATGATTTACTGCTATTAGCCAGTTGGCTTTATACAGGAAAGTTGGACAATATCTATCAGCTTGAGGGCTAAACTTCAAATATGGATTGGACAAGAGCAGGGGGCTCCAACCTTGGCAATTTTAAGCCTGGTGGACTTCAACTCCCAGAATTCCTCACCAGCTTTGTTGGCTGGGGAATTCTGGGAGTTGAAGTCCTCCAGGCTAAAAGTTGCTAAGGTTGGAGACCCCTGGACTAGAGCTAATTTGAGGAGGCAGAAGTTTTTAGTAGTAAAACATGTGATTTAAGCACCTGCCAAACTTAAGGCTCCCATTTCTCTCCATAATCTCCACCCCCTAAAAAATAGGTCCCCTATTTTTTACCTAACCCAGTTTGAGGACCACAAAAAAAGAGATGCTGGCAGACAAGCTCTTTGTCATCCTTGTTACATAGACTCCATTTGCGAACCACATCTCAATTTATTATAGTTGGTTGGCCGCACAGACAGCCAGATGCTTAAATTGGATTTGGCATTTTTATCAACCTATCAAGTCCTTCCTAAAGGCCCTGTCACACTGGCCAACGGATGCAAAACGATTGTAAAAAGGACACAGCGGACGAGCAAAATGTTCCATCTGTTGTTATCCGCTCTCAAAAGTGCCCCGAATTTGCATAACCAGAGCGGACAACATGGAAAGGAACGGACGGGGGAGGACGTAGGGCGGATGGAAAGCGGATGCTCCACGGAAAGCCTAGCGGATGGGAGCGGATGGTAGTAGATGGCACATCGCAAGGCTTCCGGGGAAGCACAGCAAAGCAGATGCAGAACGGAAAGAGCGGATGCAGAGGGATGCCGAGCGAATGAAGCGGATGCAGATCGGAA
>BHFT01020408.1:0-26196 GCA_004320025.1 Laticauda laticaudata | reverse complement strand
AGAGAGAGAGAGAGAGAGAGAGAGAGAGAGAGAGAGAGAGAGAGAAATCGATTCACCCCCGAAAAGATGTCCTAGCCGCTTTTCCGGGGCTCCAAAATAAGCCCGGGCTTATTTTGTGAGAAACACGGCAATAATAACAGGAACGTTTACGTTCCATTAAAACCTCCCACCATCTGCTGGTTCTACATTTGAATACAAATCGAGTATTTTCAATCCTCTTTGTTTTCGGGTTGCTTTTCCACCCCCAACGCATGGATTAAATAGGCCTAAATGTGGGGGGCGGGGCTGAATTAATTTCACCCCCTGCCCAGAAATCACGCTGGGCCTTCCTATCGGTGGAGGCCGTATCGTTGGAGAAACACGGTAGATCAGTGAACGGTTCTGTGAGCAACTCAATCTGCCTGCTTTGCCGGATGTGGGGTAAAAAAAAATTCAACATTTACACGCACGGTGTGTTGTGAGTTCATNTTGGCTGAGCACAGCCGAACCTCCCTTAGGACTGAAGGTTTGCTTGCAAGCAAATTCAGTGCAGACTCACGGCAAGCAAATTTGAGAGACTGAGCTAGCCGATGGCAGATAGATAGATCACTGAATGATTCTCTGAGCAACTCCATCTGCCTGCCTGCTCTGCCTGATTTTGGGTAAAAGTTGGTCTTTTTTATAAAACATTCAATATTTATATGCATGGTGTGTTGTGAGTTAATTTTGTGAGTTTGCTTGCTGACAAATTTTATGTGACAGACTGATCTAGCCAATGGCAGATAGATCTCTGAATGAATCTGTGATTCTGTGAGCAACCTGCCTGCTTTGCCTGATTTTGGGTAAAATTTGCTCTTTTTTTATAAAAAAAATCAATATTTATATAAATATTTATAATATATATATATTATAATATATATATTATAAATAATATAATACAAGCCATGTCCAGCCAGTCACATGAACACCAAGCCACATCTACAAATTAGGCCACAGAACCGGTTTGTGGTCCCTGGGATCTAAAATTATGAGTTTGGTGATCCCTGAGGTCCAAAAGGTTGGCAACCCCTGGTCTAGGAAACCTTGGTCAGAATAGGAAGCTCTTTGTACCTTTTCTGATTCCCAATACTCACAAGGGCATCCTTCGAAACTGTAGCAGACCCTGCTTTCCGAGCGCAATCCCTCACAAGGCTTGCCGTCATAGCGCCGTCCAATACACTTCCTGTTTCTCATCTGAGAGGCAGGGATTTCCTCACACTCAATTTCAAAACTGTAACGGCTACAAGGCTTCCAAGGACCCCATTCATCCCAATGACCGTCCACTGTGGGAAATATTTAAAAAAAGATCTGGTCAGTGCAGAAAAGGGTTGGGGGCCAGGGGGCAGTTCTCCAGCCAGATTTTCTGAGAGACAAGAATCTAAGCCCAAAGCCACCCACAGTTTTACAGGAACGTCCCCTCCAGAGATGGCATTCAGCAGGTTCTGACCAGTTCTGGAGAACCGGTAGTGGAAACTTTGAACAGTTCAGAGAACTGGCAAATACCACCTCTGACTGGCCCCACCCCCATCTATTCTCTGCCCCCCAAGACCCAGCTGATTGGCTGGATCTTCTTTTGTTGTCCTGCACAGGAGAACAGAGCTGGAAAGTAGGTTAGTGGGGTAGGGAGGGAATAGGATTTTGCAGTAACCTTCCCGCAGGAGTTGGGGAGGGAATGGAGATTTTACAGTATCTGTCCTCTGCCACACCCACCAAGCCACACCACACCCACCAAGCTACTTACACAGAACCGGTAGTAAAAAAATTTGAATCCCACCACTGCATCCTTCCCCATATATCTTGGTCTTATCTCTCACTGTGTACCCAGGAGGGAGAAGGAACAACAGTACCACTCTGCTGAAGACATCTGATGTTGCTAGCTCAGAAGTACTAAGGACTAGGCATAAAATATGGTCCTGACTCAAGAGACCCACCATTAAACCCATCAGTCCTGTTTCACAGTGTTCAGCTTACCCCATCCCTTAGTTCAGGAGTCCCCAAACTTGGCAACTTTAAGACTTGTGGACTTCCACTCCCAGAATTCTGAGAGTGGAAGTCCACAAGTCTTAAAGTTGTCATTTTTGGAGACCTCTGTCTTAGCTGATCACAAATCACATCTAATTTAGATTCCAATGTATGCAAAAGTCAACTTGGGTAAAGCTTTCTAGAAGAGAACAGTTGCATAACTGGTGGTGGGATGGGGCATCTCAGCTACCTTAGAAGCAACTCTCTGTGTTCAGGTTGTGGATTACTCCCTCAGAGGTTCTTCCTAATTCTTTTACCTTCTTAGTTTTCCCCATTACCTGGGCAGGGCACCTTTACGGTGCAGGGTTGTCTACGCACGTCCTCCCCAAGGCAATTCTTCCCTCCATGCTTTGGTGGAGGGTTGTCACATAGACGCTTCTGCAAGATTTGGCCAACCCCACAGGTCACAGTGCAGGGTTGCAACAGTTTCCAGCCACCCCAATTGCCATCCCCTGTGGGAGAAAACAGTAGGTAAAGTCAGCAGGGAGAAAAGGCAGATCCTCATAACTTCCTGGGCCCCATACTTGTTTAGAGAAATGCCGTAAAAGCATATTACATCTTTCCTGCTCTTAAAAAGTAACTGGGGCTCGCTTTCCTGAAGCTGGCACCTTCCAGATGTCCTGGAGTGCAGCTCTCCTCAAGCCAAATGAAAATGGCCAATCAGTAAGTTTCAAAATATGAGCAAATCTGAATGGGTCAATGGATCTATTTGCCTGGAACTAGTTGGCCCAAGACACCAAGGATCACAGCCTCTAGTCCTCTGCTTTGTTGAGAGGGCTGCCCTATGGCCCCCTATAAAGGGAAAGAGCATCTTCATAGGAATGCTAAGTTGCCTTCTAGATCCTGCTGGTTGAGGACGGCTGAAAGCGTAGCTTCCTTCTCTTACGTGGACAGTTGGGCAGTCCTGTGCAGCTTTTGGATTCCTGGCTTGGTCCTGGACATGGCTTGCCCAGAGGATTTAAAGAAGGCGGGGGGTTGTTACATGGACGGGATCGTTGTTGCTGAGGCTGTCTGGCTGAGCCTTCTATTGAACAAGTTTGGGAGCAGGGCTGCCAAGGTCCCCAGCTGCCCCAGTTTCCATGAGCTGCATTGAGAAGAAGAACATGTAAGAAGAATGAGAATCAGAAGATGCTGGATAAAAAACTTGTGGAAGAGACCAGAGATACATATACAATTCATATCAGTCAAACTTCTTTCTGCTATGTTAGGCTCATTCTTTCTTCTTTCTATCAGGTTTCAATACGACTCTTCCCCTCTATCTGCCTGATCTGATCAAACTGATCTACCACGGAGATTTCCTTTTATTCAGATTTCCCCAGCTGGTTCCTCCCAAAAGGGTTGAACTCATTTTGCAAAATCCTGAGAGCTGAAGTTAGAGGAGTTGAAGTTTAACTACCTAAGTACACACATAACTTTTCTATCACTTCTTATTGCCTTTTATCTCCCCTTTCTCAAAGTCTTTCTTTCTTTCCTTCTTTCCTTCTTTCCTTTTTTTTTTCCATAGCAAAGGAAGTGTACAAACTTTTTAAAAAATTGACAAACCAAAAATTCATGGTTGGAAGGAAATTCTGCTGCAAATCTGCAGATTGTGAGCCAGGCCAGAAAAATGTCACAGCTCCCTTATGGAATTATCAACTGTATCCGAATCATTTTTCGGTCTTTTAACCTTAAATAAAGTTTATTGGTTGTTTCTTATCTTACAATCCTAAAGAGGAATTTGATTTTTGTCAACAACTTCAAATAAAGCCACTCTGTATTAATCTGCTAGTAAAATTGAAGAGATCACTGGTGTTTTGAATAATTATGAAGTTGTTATTAAACCTTTTCCTATCTAGTGGGGAATGGAAGCCAGTGAAAGTACCCTCCGTCAGAAACTGGAATTAGCCTCAGGCTGAAACTGGAATCCATACAGCTTGTTGTCAAACCTTCAGCAACTGGTTGCCCATCAGCCCAAATCCAGTAATGTTTGAGAAGGGACATTCAGGGAAGCCATATGCAGAGTGGATTGCCCACTCTAAATTAGAGATTGAAATACAATCTCCAGTAAACATTTCCCTTTTCTCCATCGTGCTGCTTTTCACTCCAGTATTTAATTACCCCAATTTGTGTGTGTGTGTTTGTACATACATGCCTTCAACTCCAGGAAACAAGTCCCTCCAGTTTTCTTGGCAAGATTTCAGAAGTGGTTTGCCATTACCTGTTTCCTAGGGCTGAGAGAAAAAGACTGGCTCAGGGCTACCTAGATGGTTTTGGAACTAAGGCAGGCCTAGAACCAGGAGTGGGATTCTACCGGTCTGGAACAGTTTGGGCAAACCGGATGTTAGTGTTACAGCTGGTACGTCAAAATTGGTATCTCAACTGACCGGCTGTCTCCGCGCTTCCCCCCCCTCCCCTCCCAGGAGGTAAGTTCAGAGTCCGCTGGAGGCTCTGGGAGGGAGGAAGCAGGCCTTCTGGAAGTCCAGAAATGGGCCTGTTTCTGGCTTCCAGAGGGCCTCAGAGCCCAGGGGAAGCTGTTTTCACCCTCCCAGAGGCCCAGGGGAGGTCTCTGGACCCTTGGGAGGGCAAAAACGGTCTCTCCCAGGCTCTGGAGGCCCACCAGAAGCCATGCCTACCATGGTCACACCTACCCAGCAGCCAGGCAGTGAACCGGTTGCTGGAATTTTTGAATCCCACCCCTGCCTAGAACCTACGGTCTTGTAGCTTCCAACATATGCCTTAACTACTACACCAAACTGCCTCTCTACCCCAACTTACTTGGGCAAATCTGGCTGGTATCGCATGGCTTGGTTTCTCTACTGTATCCTGTGCAAGTGCCTCCACAGACAGGCGTTGGATTGGTGCAAGTTCGTTCCCTTAACTGGGTCCCAGTTTGACAGGTCACTGAGCAAGGTTTCCAGGCACTCCATTCTGACCATCCACCCATCACTGCAAGGAAATGACAGCTGACATCAAGATAAGGGCACCCTGGAGATTCATCAGCCTTTGGACATAATATAAAGCAGAGGTCTCCAAACTTGGCAACTTTAAGACTTGTGGACTTCAACTCCCAGAATTCTCCAGTCACCTGTGCTGGCTGGAAAATTCTAAGAGTTGAACTCCACAAGTCTTAAAGTTGCCAAGTTTGGAGACTCCTGATATAAAGCAATCCAAATCCAACCACAGGAATTGCTAAATTGCAAACACCCATTTCCTTGGGGGAGTGGGGGGGATTCCAAAAAACTTGCACACATGAGGAAGTGAAAGTATCAAAACAAATTATCATATAAGAAATGGTAATTTGTGGGCTTATTAGCCATCATTTTCTGGAGCTGTGTCCAAAAAATGCAAAAACATGGGATCTTTGTTCCACACAGAATCAACCATGTCCTGTGCAAATCATCAAACCAAGAAATCTTTCTTCAGATTACAGATGTTAAAGAAAAACAATGAAAAAATTTTGAAAAACCAAAACCTAAAGGTGTTGTTTGCTTGCTTTCAATTGTCTATTGCAATTCTCTTTAAAAACAATTTAGCTACCACCCCAAGCCAACACTTGTCTTGTGTTTTTCTGCCCATCAAAATAATTGCTGAAGACTTGAAAAATGAGAATGCTTGTGGTGTTTTTCTTCTTTCTAGTTCATTAATAACCTTATTTCATAAACTATAGAAATTCTAGCAAAGCCAATATTATCCACATTGCCTACATACTCTCTCAAAGTGGATGCCTCAGACATTGACTATCTCTATGGGAGCCCTAGTGGCTCAGTGGTTAGAATGCAGTATTGCAGGTTAACTCTGCCCACTGCTTGGAGTTCAATCCTGATCAGCTCAAGGTTGACTCAGCCTTCCATCCTTCCAAAGTCAGTAAAAGGAAGACCCAGTTTGTTGGGGGCAATATGCTGACGTCGTAAAATGCCTACAGTGTGCTGTAAAGCCCTATGGGGGTGATATTGTTATTGTTATTTATGGATATAACTAAAATGTTCTAAGCTTATACAAGTAGTCCTCATTTAACAATCACTTGTTTGGGGATTGTTTGAACATACAACAGTGCTGAATGAGAAGATTTGCAACCAATTCTCATAGATGCAACCATCACAGTGACCCCTTCGTCACAAGATCATGGTTCTAGTGCTAGCAACCAGTTCATAACTGCAAATAGTTGTGAAATCCCGGCAGTCATGCAATCGACATGTGACCTTCTTTGCCAGCTTCCCACAAGCAAAGCAAAAATCAGCAGGGAAGCTGGCAGGAAGTCACAAACGGCAATCACATAATGTCATGCCTAATGACTACATGGAATTCATTTCACAATGGCAACCAAAACTGCCACAATGACCACTGTAGTTTTGGCACAGTCACCTGATGTTGTGCTTCACAACCACCTTGCTTGGCGACAAGAGTTGTCGGTTACATTTTCCATCCTTAACTGAGGATTACCTGTATTTCAAATAAACAAGGTGAGGTGTTGCTCTGCCTGAAGCTAAGCCTGACTGTGTCTGGTTCAGTTACTCAGAAATAAGCTTGTGTTTTGTTCAGTGGGACTGGCCGCCAGGTACATGGGTGTAAAATTGCAGCTACAGTGAGAATCTAATTTTAGGCTGACAGGAAGCTGTTGGCACTGAAGTGGGCGAGAGACCAAAAGCCCTCTAGAGCCTAAATTCACATGTATCTTTTTCTCTCCAGGGTACATTCTACAAAAAAGAAAAAGGAAACATCCTGGCACATGGCATTAAAAGTTGATTGGGATTGGTGCTGAAAAACTAACACTTGTGGTGTCACAAACACATCTCCCCCACAACTTCTGTTGTTGTTTTTTTTATGAGGAAAAGCAAGATGGCATAAATGAATAAGTATTCAGGTGGTGCTTTGGAGGGGGAGATTCTCGAAATATCACTTAAAATGGTGGGGATGGGTGGGTAGGACAGGTAACACTGCCAGCTAATTTAGAATCCTGCTTCTGAAGATTACAAAATCTCAAAATTCAAAGTCATGCAAGGATGAAGAAATATGACCCTGGCTCATTTCTAGCTTCATGCTTTGGCAAAGATCAAGAAGAGAGAAAAATGTTTACCAGGGCAACATTCTTTCAGAAGGCAGGATTTCATTTCCTTGCCACGTGTGCCAATTGGACATGTCCCTTCATGGTAGCCATAACATATGCGACTGCGCCGCTGGACACCTTCAGTGCAGGAGACAGAGCATGCACTCCATGAGGCCCATTTACTCCACTGAGCTCCACTAAAGGAAAAGCACAACAAAGATAACTGACTTAGGACAAGGTTTCCCTATAATGTAAAATCCAACCATGAATTAGTCCATCAGATCAGATCAAGGATCTGTCTAGCCCAGCATCCTGTTTCCCAACAATAAAAGAAATACTTAAGGAGCTTCAGTAGTCGGAGCTTCTTGTTGACAAGCCAACAAGAACTGTGTTGACTAAGAGAAAAGGCCCATCTTTCCCCAGCATTGCTATTTTGATCCCAAAGTAGCTGCCATCCAGACGCCTCCAAAGAGAGCAAGATATGAGCAAGCTACTACTCAGGGTAGACTTAACCATTATTAATCTGTCAAAAAGTTGTCCGAATTTTTGATCATCATGACATGTTCTGTAATTTAACTAGGAATTGTATGTAAGAGCATCTGTCTTTCATAATTCCAGAAAGAACATGGGGGGAGCGGGGAAGATCTGATTGCCAGAGTGTTAATTCAATGAACAAGAACAACATTTAATTTAAATCTGCTGTTACATTTCTTTAGAAGGAATGATCTGAAATTAAAATAGAACATCTTGTTTCTCTAGGTGTTTCTCTGTACTCAGATGTGATGAAAGCTACACATTGGTCACTTTACCAAATCCAGTGCTAGATAAAACAACAGGCAGAGCGAATGAAAAAAAAATCTGGAAGTTATAAGTCCAAAAATAAATTAAATTTAAAAAAAATATATCGGAATGTAGGAAACTGCCTGATACAGCGTCAGTTTACAGCTACTTGTGGCTCATAATGGCTTCAATAAACCAGTGGCTTAGCATAGTTCATGGATACAGATCAATATTTAAATGAACCATTTTAATTAATTTTAATAACTTTTTAATTTAAGTTTTGATTCTAACTGCATCACTGTTCTTATGTTTTATAGTCCTCATTTTATTGAAATAATAGCAATAGCAATTAGACTTACATATCAGCCCTTAGTGTTTTACAGCATACTCTAGGTCCGTGATGGCGATCCTATTGCATGCGTGCTGGAAGTGGCACGCAGAGCCACTTCTACGGGCACGGGAGAGGTTGCCCAGAAGAGCCCCACTGCGCATGTGCTGCCGCCCGACAACTGGTTGTCAAGTATCTGCCGCACATGTACGAGGGGGCAGACATGTGTGTATGCGCAGAGACATGTAGGGAGGTCACACATGCATATGCAGGGGAATGGGGGCCCCAGCACGCATTGTCTTCTGGGTGCTGGCACGCAAGGGCATGCATGCGAGCACATGTGCAATTTTTGTCACGGGAGCTGAAAAAAGTTAGCTACCACTACTCTAGGTGGTTTACATTGTCAGCATATTGTCCCCCAACAATCTGGGTCCTCATTTTACCAATCTTGAAAGATGGAAGGCTGAGTCAACCTTGAGCTCTGTCAAAATCGAACTCTAGTCTAGAGGCTGTAGTTAGAGTTAACCTGCAATACTGCATTCTAACCACTGCACCACCAGGGCTTTAAAATAAGTTGCCCTTAGTGGTGGGTCAAGTATAAAAGAGGAAGCCTGGGCATAAATTAAACACTTCTGTCAATGTGCATGTGGTGGAATATTGTTGTCAGTGGCCAAGAGGAGCTTTTGAATGTTTGAGAAGGAACTTATTTAGCCCTGCTTGGAGATAGCAGCAGGGGTGGGATTCTACCAGTTCACACCTATTTGCGAGAACCGGTTGTTAACCTTCTAAGCAGTTCAGAGAACTGGTTGTTAGAAGAAATTACTGGCCTAATCCTGTAAGGAAGGCAGGAAGGAAACATTCTGGTGTTGCTTACAGAAACTGCCTCTCCGTTAACTCTTATTACATTCTTGGCATGACTAGACTTCTTGTCTCACGAACATCTCTGGAGTTTTTTTTGCCTCTTTTGCTGGTACTTTGCTTGTGTGGAGTGACCATTCAAAGTTAAAATGGCACTGAAAAAAGTGACTTATGACCATTTTTCACACTTATGACTGTTGCAGCATCCCCACAGTCATTAGAGGCCGGCAGAGGAGATGTGTGCCTTGATGTGAGTGATATTGAGTTGGCCACACCCAGCCAATAACATGACCACCAAGAGATGCCCACCCAGTCACATGACCACCAAGCCACACCCACCATTTAAGCCATGCCCACAGAACCGGTTGTTAAAAATTTGAATCTCATCCCTGGATAGCAGGGATTGCAAATGAGAACTGCAGGCTGCTGTATGCATATTGCATGTGGCTACCCTATAGCCTCTCTTCCTACAGGGGAGATGGGATAAGCAACCCTAAGGGAAGATGCCCAGCACTCAACCAATGAGCAATGTTTGGAGGGTTTGAAGAAAGTAGGTTTAGGACCACTTCTGTAGCATATGACCAATATGCAGTTTATTAGACCTGTTGGTGTTTCACTTACCGGCAGGATTGGCAGGCTCCATTCTCGGTCAACTGGAAACCATATTTAGAGTTTAGGCAGCAGTCTTCCTGGGAAACTCCAGCTCCCAATAAGTTACTGCAGGTCCCTGAGATTTCATCAAAAGTTTTGTAGCACAGAACATTCTCAGCCTCTGAAAAAGGAAATCCAGTTTAGCTCTGAGATCAGAGAGCCACTTCCCAGAGATAGACATTTTTATCCACACCAGAACGGTCCAGAGGAAGGTGTAAGAGCCAAGGAAAGGACAGCAAAATAAAAATCAGAAAGCTGAGAGGATGCTTGTTTCTTAGAGTGGTTGTTTCTTTTCCATTTTCTACCTTTCATAACTATACTCATGAGTATTTATTTGTCTATAATAGCAATTAGTCCCTTAGTTGGATAGGTATCCAAAATCAATAATGTCACTTCCCAATGAAACTGAGATAATTAAAAAGATATGGACATGCACCGAAGTGGATAAACTAACACTGGAAATAAAAAACAAGGGCAAGACTGAATACTATAAAGTATGGGATACATTTTACCAATGGTGGGGGGGAAAAGGAAGGACTTAAAATTAAAATTAAAATAAGATAAGGATGTTAAGATAGTAGATTGGAAATATGGAAAATTGCTGTAATGTATAAATGTATATATTATGTAAATTGGTATTATATGCTATCCACAATAGATATGTATGACAAATAGGTTTGCCAGGATGATTTCATCACGTTCATTGTTTTTCATGTTTTTGTTCAATAAAAAAATTTTAAAATAAAAAAAATCAATGTCAGTTTTGCTCAAATATCTGCATTTTTAAAAAACCATTTACCTAGGATACAAATAAAATAGACATATAAAAAATGAAAGGGAGCAAGTCCCTATTTGAGTGCTCTCCATAGGTGAAGGGAAGGCAAATATACGTGTCCAGGGGTGGGTTTCTACCGGTTCTGTCCACCTCTGTAGAACCAGTAGCTCTGAAGAGCAGCAGACATAGAACCGGTTCTATGTCTGCTGAGGTTTTTTCCCACCCGCTCACCCGGGCTCTTACCTGATTTTTATTTCCTGATTTTTCAACTTCAGCTGTTGAATGAGGCACAGCTGCAGTTAAAAAGCAGGAAAAGAGGGCTGTTTCAAAGGCTGCTTCTCTGCACGATTTACAGGCGCACAGCTTGCAGCATTCAGGGAAGCACATCATAAATCACCGAACCTCGTAAATCCCGAACCAGTAGTTAACCCTGTTGTATCCTACCCCTGTATGTGTCCCACGATAATGTTGCAGGATCCAATCTGGGTCGCTCACTGGGACCAGAGGTTTTGTCTTCCGAACTTTGGGCTTGTGCTAGAGAGTCCATCCACCTCAGAGAACTTCTCTCTCAGGGCTCCAGCACAAGTCAGAAGGCTAAATGTCTGATCCATTTTGTGCTGTGTGGAACTTGGTAGGTTCCAAGTCCCTCATTCTGATTGGCCGAAAAGGCCACCTACGGATTGGTTCACTAGGAACCAATCCGGGAAGCTGCCAAGAGGCGGGAAGAATTAAACAAGTGTCATTGGCCACAAGCCAGCAGGCAAGCCGCTATATAAATGGCTGCCAAGGCTTGGGCTATGTTCTGTATCTTTTGCCTTGCAAGTTTAAATAAAACAGTTGTTGTTTGGAACCCAGTCTCACATGCTTCTTTCCGGACGGAACACTGGCGATGAGGGTGGGATTGTCGTTGAAGCAGAGACCGAAGTACACAGCGATCTGAACTGAGCGAGAGAGATGGCCGGTAACAACGCACCACCTGCGCCCTTCAATCCTGAGGAGGAGGATTGGGAATCGTACATCGATCGCTTTCTTATGTTCTTAGAAAGCAATGAGATGGAGAAATTTCAGAGCAAAGGAAGAGGGCTGTCTTCCTTACAGCACTGCGGACCGGCCGTTTTCAAAATGGTGAAGCGCTGGCGAAAACCCAGGATGCTAAGCAGATGACCTGTCTGACCTGAACCAATTACTCCGAGCACACTACGCACCGGTGGTCTCGATTTAATCAAAAGGCATGAGTCTAAGCAAGAGGGACCAAAAGGAAGATGAACCATAGCAGATTTTGTGGCAGCCTTGAGACACATCGGAGAGCCTGTGAGTTCCAAAACATGGATGAGCAATGAGAGACCGCGTAGTCCTCGGCCTGAAAGACTCGACCCTTCAGAGCCAAACTACTGAATAGGCCGAACATACGTGGCCGAGGCCATTGGCTGAGCAACCGCCGCGCCGAAGCAGCAAAGAAATCAGCAGGCCACCATTCGGCAAATGAACGCAGTTCCAGCCTGCCACCCAAACAGGGAGAAGAAGCAGAGGGAGGAAAAAAACAGCCCACAGCGACACCCACCACTGGAGGACATCGAAACCCAGAGTGATACCGAGATGATGACGAAGATGTCCATAGACTCTATTCAGTAGAAAATGGCACGAAAAGAGGAGGAACCGGGGGAATTTCAATGTGGTGGCTGTGGAGGCAATCACCCGTGGTCTGAAGGCAGGTTCCTCAATGTAATACGCCAGCTTGTTAATAAAAGGGGGCACATCGAAAGGGTCTGCCGCAAACAAAAAGAGCTATAGTCAAAAAGACGTGCAGCAGCACACACAACACCCCGACATGATTGACAGACAAGCTGGCAGCAGATGGAACCGCAATAAGAGAACCGGTGACAGGGAAGAAACCACATCAGACAGTCAACAATCAACAATGCCAGGGCGGAAAACGGAAAGAAGGTTCAGATAGAGGTGAACATCAAAGGGGAGACCCTGCAAGATGGAAATCGACTCAGGGTCCTTCCTATCGATGGTATCCTGGAATACCATCTATCGCCTATTCTGAACAATTAATCAGAGACAACTAAAGAAACAAAACTAGTTGCTAAAAGACTATCAGGGAAATCGAATCCCAGTAGTTGGCCTTGGACATTTCTTAGTTGAATTTAAACACCAACACCGAAGTCTTGCATCTGACTATCGTCAACCGTGACCGCCCTAGCCTGTTAGGAATCGAATGGTTCGCACCCTCTGGGAATCGGATGACCGGGATCAACTTGCATCGCCACAACCAAACTGGGAGGAGAAGCCTACTCCAAGAATTCCAAGACTGTTTTTGACGGGACTCTAGGCAAGTACAAGGGGACCTCAATTTCATTTAGCCTAGACCCGAAAATAGGCCCCATTCGTTTAAAGGCCAGATGCACCCATTAGGACTTAAACCGAAAATTGACGAACAGCTGAATAAGTTGATAGCGCAAGGTGGTTTTAGAACCAATCAATCACGCCAAAGTGGGAAACCCCTATCGTCACACCAGTGAAGCCAGATAGGTCAGTGCGCAATCTTATGGGGACTATAAGGCAACCCTGAACCACGCGCTCCAACAAAGTGCATACCCAGTGCCAGTAGTGCAACATTTATTGCAGTCGTTAGGGGAGAAAAAAATATTTGCAAAACTCGACCTAGCACAGGCTTATCAACAGCTACCCGTTGATCCATAACAGCAGAGGCCACAAACAATAGTAACGCATAGAGGGGCATTCAAATGTAACCGCCTCCAATTCAGTGTTAGCGTTGCCCCAGGCATGTTCCAAAGGCTCATGGAATGCCTACTAAACAGATCAAAGGTGTCATCCCATATTTTGACGATGTACTGTCTCAGCAAAAGTGCCAACCAGCTAGAGACCAGGTTAAGAGAAGTCTTAACACGCTTTAGAAAATCAGGTTTAAAAGTAAAGAAGGAAAAATGTGAATGGCCACTAACCGGCTCGAATTTTAGGCTATTTAATCAATGAGCAAGGCATTCACCCACCGAAAAAAAGGTGAAGGCTATCAAAGATGCTCCCAGACCCAAAAATAAAACCAATCTCCAGGCGTTCCTAGCCTCATAAATTTTTACAACGTGTTCCTGCCCCATAAGGCGACAATAGCAGAACCCCTACAATCGACTGCTAGTATAAAAAAAACACTTGGACATGGGGCCACCGGGAACAGAAAGCCTTCCAAGGCATTAAGGACCTATTACGTCAGAAGACAACTGTTCTTATCCAGTTTAGCAAACACCTGACTCTAACGGTCACCTGCGATGCCTCACCTTTGGGGTCGGCGCCATCCTGAATCACCAACTTCCAGACAGCAAAGAGGCACCGGGTCGCCTTTTACTCCAAAGACGCTCTCCAAGGCAGAACGCAGTTACAGCCAACTTGATCGGGAAAGCCCTACAATCGTCCACTGGAGTCAAACGATTCCATGTGTAGCCTTTACGGTAGACCCTTTTCTAATCATAACTGACCACAAGCCTCTTCCTTGGAATCCTAGCGGGAAACAAGCCCAACCCTGAAATTCTGTCTCCTAGAATGACTAGGTGGTCTGAATTCCTCACTGCCTATCCTACACACTACTTCCACAGACCTGGAAAAGCAATCTTGCACGCTGACGCCTCTGAGCCATTCACCGTGCCCATCACAGAGGATTGACCCTGCCCCAATACCTCCACATTTCAGCTTGAGGACCTGCCAAGAGCTGCCGCTGACTGCAGCCGACAATCGCGAGAACCACAGCCCCAAAGACCTTTTGACAGCACAACATACTGAACTGGGTAGGTAAAGGCTGGCAGAGGAAAATAAAAAAACTGAGACTTTTAAAACCTTGTCGTGCCAGACAGACTGAACTTTCTATTGAAAAGGGGTGCATTTTTATGGGTGACAGGGTGGTAATCCCAAGCAGCCCTCCCAAGAAGACGTCCTTGGGCATGTGTGCATGAGAGTCACCTGGGCATAGTCAAAATGAAAGCCCTAGCCAGGAGTTTATGTCTGGTGGCCAGGGCTGGACAAAAAGAATTGAACACTGGGTTGCAACATGCCACAACTGTCAGAAATCGAGGCCTACCCCCCCACAAGGCACCAATCAGGGACTGGGAAAACTCCCGGGGTCCATGGTCCTAGAGTGCACATTGACTTTGCCTGGGCCAACGAGGGAAACACCTTTTTGATTAGTAGTCGATGCATATCAACATGGCTGGAAGTCCATCCTCATGGCTTCCACAACCACCAAGGCTTGTTATGAAACAGCTCGACAAACTGTTTGCGACGCATGGGCTACCTGATGTACTGGTTCGGACAACAGGCTTAATTTACTGCCTTGCAGTTCGAACAATACCTTGGCTGCCCAGGGTATACGTCACGCCTTAACCGCGCCGGCCGCACCTGGCTGCGAATGGCAGGCTGAACGCGTGGTTGGTATACTAAAGAGGGCCTAGAGAGAATGGACAAGGGGGACGTGCAGGACAAACTCAACCGACTTCTAACCTTGCAACATATTACTCCTAGTAGCACTTACAATATAAAGCCCAGCTGAACTTTTAATGGGTAGGAAACTACGGTCCTACTGGACAGGTTACACCCCACTTACACAATGGGACAAGCCCCCCGACTCCTCCAGCAAGTACCATATCTTCGAAAATCAGTGACTTAGTCTACACCAAGAACTTTAACCGGGGACCCTCTATGACTGCCAGCCACCATCCACAAGTCACAGGCCCCCGGTCCTACTGACTAACGTTAGACGATGGGAGGGAATGGAAGCGCACATAGACCAGCTTCGTTCCACAATCTCGAAAGACAAACGCCGTCAGAACAAAAATAATAAATTCTGATGATAAAACAACCGGGGGGGGGGGAGTTACAAATAAATAAAAAAGGGAGACGAACCTCTCCATAAAAGACAACAACTCTGCCAAACGACAATCTAACAAACAAAAAAAAGAGCACTCACGATTAGAGAACCCAAGAAAAGAAGTCCGGGAGCAGGAGAACGAAGCAAAGCCTTCCTGGAAGGTGGCAGCCAGGCCAGTTTCCAACCAACCCGGCCAAACCAGGAGGGAGCGGTGGAGCCATCTCAAACGCGGCCCGAAGACTCAGGTGGAAGCAGCATGGCCTGACTCACCCTTCCAGAGGTTCCATGGAGTAGGTCGAGAGAAGCAAGCAATCCCGTCCAAAACCGCTTGAAGACACCAAAACAAGACTGAGCCGCGCAGGTCAACTAGAACTAGAGGAAAGCCCCACCTACCTGCGCAACTACGTCACCCACGTTGGACTGAACTAAAAGGGGAGGGGTGTTCTGTATGGAACTTGGTAGGTTCTAAAGTCCCTCATTCTGATTGGCCAAAAAGGCCACCTATGAATTGGTTTCGTGAGGAACCAATCCGGGAAGCTACCAAGTGGCGGGAAGAATTAAACAAGTGTCATTGGCCACAAGCCGGCAGGCAGCCCGCTATATAAAGGGCTGCCGCGGCTTGGGCTATGTTCTGTATCTTTTGCCTTGCAAGTTTAAATAAAACAGTTGTTGTTTGGAACCTGGTCTCACGTGCTTCTTTCCAGATGGAACACATTTGACTAACCCAGACTGGATCTTGCTTTCCATAGATATCCAGATTATTAATACAGAGAAATAACCCAAGGCCTCACATTTTGTTTCATCAAACAGAAAAGGGTCTGTTATGAATGTAGGAGAAGATTTCTGCAACACATAGTTGCAGAAAAGGATATTTTAAAAACCCTTTTCATTTGGGAGCGAGCTTGAGTGACTCTTGAATTTTCTGCCTGTTCTGGAGATGGGATGGTGAAGGCAGAAAAACTGCTGTGTGGGGTACTGGAAGATCCCAGGGAAGAACTATTTCTGTTTTCCAAACAAAAAAGCAGCTGGAAGAGAGGTCTAGGAGCAACTTCTGGAGACAAGGTCTACTATTACTACTCCCTACCCTCCAATTACCACCATCACCTCGAATTGCTGAACGTGGTCACTTTTTAAATTTTCCACTAGATACTAAGATAGCAGCACCCCTGAGTACGTACATTGGAGGGTTTAAATGGTGGCTAGACTCAATCACCCCAAATTACTCCATTTGGGTCTTTCTTTTTAAATGGACCAGGATTGCTCTGCTTCTTTTCTTCTCTTTCCTTCTATTTGAATCAGATTAGGGCCTTTGCAGAATTGTAGTTGTCCTGATTCCTTCAGTCATTTGATAGCTAGGATGTTTCAGTTTTAATGAATGCTCACCAACTGCGCTTTTTATGTGTCTCTGCGATGCATCTATTGTTCCCATTCCCCTTGCCAGCTAAGCAAGGGTAACATTTCATGTGCCTAAGGAAGTGGACATTGATCTATGGAATCTTCTGCTGTAGCAAACATAAAAACACTATCATGCTTTATTTTATTTCTGATGGTAAAGATCTCAAGGTGGGATTTATGGAAGCTAGCTCCAGAGTGCAATTTATAAATCCTAATTCTATGTTGTTGACAGTTGCCTGATAACATAGACAATAAAGAGGAGAGCTTGCATTCAATAAAAAAGGAGCACGGGAAAAATATATTTCTGAATCAAAAGCAGGAAGTTTACACTTTTACATAAGATTTTTATATCTCAGAAGTTTGTAATTCATTATCAACATAACACACCCACTCATTTTTTTTAGTTCCTGTTAGTCGGACTTTCTGCTCTGGTACAAATAATGTTCAAGTAACAGATTGATTTTATGGGTTTGCATTGTAATTTTTATCATTATAATATCCTTATATTAACTACTTATGATTTGTTTGCTGGAGGGATATATGCCAATACTGCAATTTAAAAAATAAATATTCCTAAGAACTTCAAAGTGTATTGTACTGTTTATTCACAGGAGTAATTTCTGTTGGCTCCAATGGTATTGACAGCCAAATCTGATCCTAGGTTCTGCCTCAGTTTACCTTCCCAATTAGCAACCGAGTTGGAAGATCATTTAAAAGTGGTTTATTAAGGTACCCTGTTAAAGTGGTATCTCCCTATGAAAAAGGAGAATCTCGAGCCCCGTGTTAAATTCCTTTTTATAATAATTAACAGAACAAAGGAAACATGAGGAAAGTTGATTGGATAGGATAAAAGTAACCTCCCCTTTGCACAGGAAATCAATGACATGTACTCAAATATGTTACATATTGACATCTCATAATATCATACATGTTAATTAAAATGAGGTCTGAGGGTCCTCAGGAAGGGGCATAATTTATAAGGAAAAAGTTTATATGGAGTTCATGAAAGAGACCCCAATTTGTATCAACAAACCTTTTTTGATCTGGAGCTAGTCTCCAGCCTGTTTATCAGTTTTAGGATTGTTAGAAACTAATAAAATCTGAACATCATTTTAAAAGAGAGAAAATAAATAAAACACATGTTAGTTAGCAAATTACAAAATCCATGTCATGTGCTCCTCAGTAAGGAAAAGAAAGGAGTCTGTGTGGATCTTATTCCACTAGTCATCGCTGACTATAGGGGGCAGCACTCATGTCCATTTCAAGGCCATGATCCAGCAGTCCCCCAAAAGGTTCTGCGGTCATTCTCCCCAACAAAGTGGCACCTATTTATCTATTTGCATTTGCTTGCTTTCAAACAGGAGCAGGAGCTATGGCAAGTAATGGAATTCACCCTGTCACGTGGGACTCGGTCTCAAACCTGGGCTGCTGGCTTTCCAGCCAACAAACCCAGTATTTTAACCACTGAGCCATTGTGCCACTCCTCATATACTGTAAACCCAAGGAATAATAAATAATAAAATTACCCAATATATAATTAGATTAAATAACCTTTAACTAACCTTTAAAATAGATAAAATTTGAGAGCACAGCAGAGTGAATTGCCAGACTTCTACCTATTATGTTAGATGAACTGACTAGAAAGTCTTTCCAATTAACATGAAATCCTACAGTTCAATCTAACATTATACAAATGTTTGATGGGGAATTGGAGTGGAACAATTTCCCACAACTGTACAGAAATTCTGAGAAAATTATTAAGGTTAATCTAGACAAATTATTAAAAGCTTTTTATTATTATTTGATGGACAGTTTAGAGCTGATTGATATATGGAGACAGAAAAATGGCAGTTTAAATGAGAACACATACTTTCCTGAAAGACGTAAATCTTTTTTAATAACAGACATAATCTGGACCTCAAATAATTTGGCTTCTAAGGTTTCTAAAACACAGATTTTACAAAAGAGTTTTTCACATCATAATCCTGTGAGTTTGGTTTATATAAGAAAATCTAATTCTTTTAGATGGAGACTGAATGAAATATTGAAACAGAAAGAAGCAATTAAGGAAGACTGTGAAGAGAAATTAAAAGAATTTGTCAAAAATAGTTTATGTTAATGTACTGATTTAGGAATGGTTTGGAGTGCAAGAAAAGCTTTTAAAAAGCTTCTAAAAGTTAGTTTGAATAACATGACAGCGAATTTAGAAAAGTCAAGAAAAATACAGGTTATTTTGAATGAAATAAACAGGATTCAGGCCAGGGTATGGATTGAGACCATGCTCTCGCAAGATCTCTGGTGAGAGCAGAATAGGGGTAGTGCACCCATCCTTGCTCTTAGTGACCTTCAGTACCATTGATCATGGTATCCTTCTGAAGCAGTTCTGGGAGCTGAGGGATAAAAATGTTGATGTTAACAGATTAACAGAGTTGGAAGGGGCCTTCTGGTCATCTAATCCAACCCCCTGCCAAAGCAGGAGACCCTACACTATTTCTGACATATGGCAGTCCAATCTCTTCTTGAAAGCCTCCAATGATGAAGCTCCCAAAACTTCTGAGGGCAAAGCTGTTCCATTGGCTGATTGTTCTCACTGTCAGAAAATTTCTCCTTATTTCCAGGTTAAATCTCTTCTTGTTCAGTTTCCATCCATTATTCCTTGTCTGGCCTACAGGCGCCTTGGAAAATAGTTTGACCCCTTCCTCCCTATGGCAGCCCCTCAAATATTGGAAGACTGCTATCATGCCTCCCCTGGTCCTTCTCTTTACTAGACTAGCCATGCCCAGTTCCTGTTACCATTCTTCATATGTTTTAGTCTCCAGTCCCCTAATCATCTTGGTTGCTCTTCTCTGCACTCTTTCTAGAGAGTCTCAACATCTTTTTATAGTGTGTTGACCATGTGGTGGGTGACACAGTATTCTGCTGGTTCTCCTCCTTCCTCCGGGGTCAATTCCATGCTGTTGTTAGGGGAGGAGCATGTCCACAGTCAGACCACAGCTCCTACTTTATGGGGTGCTGCAGAACTCGGTCCTCTTTCTTATTTAAAACCTACAAGGTTGCTGAGTGAGGTTATTCAATGATTTAAAGAGATCAGTATGCTCATCATAGTCAACTTTATATTGCCACTCTAGGGTAATGCTGAGGATGTCCTGTCTCAGTGCCTGGAGGCTGCATGGGGCCTGGATGGGGCACAATGGGCTTTGGATCAACCCAAGCAAGACTGTGTGGTTTTAGGTAATCATGCTTTTCAGTGTCAAGGTTTTTCCAGCTTTGCTCCTCAATGGCATGGTACTGGCGCACAATCTGCGGCTCCTCTTGGACTCACAGCTTCTACCGGAAGAATAAGTTGTAGCCATGACTAAGAGGGCTTTTGCACACCTTTTGGTTGCAGGCCGGTTGTGCCCATTCCTAGTTTTGCTGTGACTAATGCCCTCGTGACGTGATGTCTAGATTATTGCAAGATACTCTACGTGGAGCTGCCCTTGAAGAGCATTTGTCCAACTGGGACAAAATGCAGATGTAAATGGTGTCAGATACTTGGCACACATAACACCATTGTTTTTTGAGTTGGATTGATTGCCAGTGTGTTTCCAGATACAATTCAAGGTGCTGGTTGTCTTTTTTAAAGCCCTTCATGGCCCCTCAGGGAACACCTTCTCCTAGATGTTTCTCCCTGCCCAATTAGGTCACTAGGATGGGCATGCTCTGGATCCCATCAGCCAAAGAATATTGACTGGGAGGAATTAGTGGAAAAATGACCTAATGGTTTATGTTTTGATGATGAGGCAGGATAGAAAGAAGAAAGTAATTTGTAACCTCAGAGTAAGAGGTAAATATACAATTGAGATAAGATTTATTGCCATTTACCAGTATACACAACACATTAATATGAAATTCTGATGTTCCACTCTTGAAAGAAGGAATGCTGCCCACCAAACAATGTCACCATCCCAAAATAACAATAATAATATAATAACAGCAGCAGCACCAAAAATGCCAAGATATACAAAAATGACACCAAAACCTATATTGATCATTGTCCATTTTGAATACATAATGGAAAAAAGAGACTTGAGAGTTAAAACAAGGTTAATACTATATGAAATAAAGCTGTTATAGAATCTAGTTGTTCTGCTTTGGACATCACAAAGCCTCCTCCCAGAAGGCAACAATGAAAACTGATCATAGAGAGGATGTGTACCCTGACAACACTATGGTCTAGCAGCGCTTATATGCCATGTCCTGATAGAAGGAAGTGAACTTCCAATAATCTTTTCTGTCCCCTTCACCACTCTATGCAAAGCCTTCCTGTCCAAAGCAGTAATGTTTCCCAACCAACCAATAATACAACGCTCTCTATCATCCCTCTGTAGAAAGTGGTAAGGATTGTATTTATAATATCTATAAAATCAGAAACTATCTTTGTATATTTTCCTTGTTTATTTTTCTTTTAGTCTCCCCCACTTTCTTTCACTTTTTAGCTTTCTCTTTTATTTCTTTTTCTTTTCTTGTTCTAGCTTTATATTAGTTTCTATTGGTTTTTAAACTCCCTTTTCCAAAATCTTTTAATAAAGATCATATTAAAAAATAACATTACATAAGGTTTCCATTCACAGACAGAAGCCTTTCTTAATGTTCTCTAAACTCTCTTCCATGTGTGTTTGCTTTTGCTTATTAAAATATAGATCATAAAATATTTGATCATGGACCAAACACACACAAAAAATTTTAAAAGCAAAAAAAAGGTGCATAATATGAGTGTTTGCTAAAAATTATTTATGGCTGAGCTAAGCATCCCTGGGCAAGTGATCATGTTCAGAAAATCTAACTGCCATTGCAATATTACAAAGTTTGGCTACAATTCCAGATATTTCAGATAATAATTCAGAATAATTTGAATGATTTGTCTTAATATTTCAGTTTCAGTGCCTGAGCAGATATAGCAATCGAGCAACTATTATGACTGTTTTATAGATCTTTTTTATACTAAAAATAGATATTTAAATATCAGTACTTCTAAAGAGATTTCACATCGATTTTGCTTGGGCAGCAGTCAGTCTCACCTGAAACCAGGTATTAATCCAATTTCTTAACAAAAGACTCAAAAAGAATCAATATATCCGTGGGAAGCACATTGGAGGTGACATCTCAAATTCCATGGAAATATTTTTCACTGTAGTTTTCAGCTGAAGTTCCATTTCTGCAGGTTTAAGTTACTCTCCAAAAAGCATTCTACTTTGAATGGAGTAGAATGGAGAACCAGTTTGGTTTAGTGATTGAGGCATCAGGCTAGAAATCAGGAGAACATGAGGTCTAGTCCTGCTTTAGGCATGAAAGCTGCGTGGGTGACTTTGGGCTAGTCACTCTCAGCCCAGACTACCTCACAGGGTGGTTATTGTTGTGGAGAAAATAAGACAAGAGTGGAATATTAGGCAAATTTGTTGCATGATTTATAAACATAATAAAGGTGGGATATAAATAAATACACAAAGGAGAATATTTGTAGCTCAGGGTTGAAATAAGGGGTCCTGGGTGTTCTCCGAACTTGGTGGTTTTCTTGCAGACGTTTCATTACCCAAACTAGATAACAGCAGCACAACATCACTAACACTGATGATGTTACCTAGTTTGGTAATGAAATGCCTGCAAGGCAACAACCAAGCTCAGAGAACATTAAGCATCAAGGACTCCCATAAATATTTTTTTTTCTTTTTCTCTTTTCCTTTCTTTTCTTTTCCTTTCTTTCTTTTCCCCACTGTTTAACAGGTGCATGTCAGGCAGAAACTGAATAGAAGACAACCCTGGCTGAACTGCTTTCAATGGAACTAATCCAAAGTACACCAGTTCTGCTGTGGCAATAGAAAACTAGTGACCAGTGCAAAGTGTTACTGAGACTGCCACTTTATAAAACTTAGATTAGTTCCTGTGCTTCTTTTAGTTGGTGGTACATAGATATAAAGCTTTCCCCCAAGGATGGGAAAAAATAGGGCAAGGGACTTGATTTCTTACTGTGATATTAAAGGCACAGGTGCATACATAAAAACTTTTCCCTGACCTCTCTTCCCTTTCCCCTTTTACCTGCAAGGGATTCCAGGCTCACGAAAAACCAGCATACTATCATGAGGAACTGTAAACTCTTCCACCCCAGGGTCTCCATGATGGGTTTTAACTCCAGGAAGAAGCATAAGAAAAATGGAAAGGCTTTTAAATGAGCAGCAGGGGAAGTACCAAGACTGTGGGTGACTCCGCCCTGGTAGGTGGGACATTCAAAGGATTGAATTAATTTCTCTCTTTTGGAAAGCCTCTGTGAGCAAGGGGCAGGGGCAGTTCTGGCCAGGGACAATGGACAGTGTGCGGGGATATTGGAAGGGAAGGGAGTTCTGATGTGTGTGTCCACAGTAAAACAGTGCATGCACAGTATATAAGATCAGCAATAGTCGAAATGCAGTAACAGGAAATAACTCACCAAGATTATAAAAAAAAATGTTGAGACTCTAGAAAAAGTACAAAGAAGAGTAACCAGGATGATTGGGGGACTGGAGACTAAAACCTATGAAGAACAGTTACAGGAACTGGGCTTGGCTAGCCTAGTGAAGAGAAGGACCAGGGGAGACATGATAGCAGTCTTCCAATATTTGAGGGGCTGTCACAGGGAGGAGGGGAGTCAAGCTATTTTCTGAAGCACCTGAAGGCCAGACAAGGAATAATGGATGGAAACTGAACAAGGAGAGATTTAACCTGGAAAGGAGAAACTTTCTGACAGTGAGAACAATCAATAATCAACCAATAACTTGCCCTTGGAAGTTGTGGGAGCTTCATCATTGGAGGCTTTCAAGAAGAGACTGGACTGCCATTTGTCAGAAATTGTGTAGGATCTCCCGCTTTGGCAGGGGGTTGGACTAGATGACTTACAAGGTCCCTTCCAACCCTGATTATCTGTTGTCTGTTAAGATAAGGATGCACCTGATGTAACTTCTACTCTGATCAACCCCAACTTTTTCTGTAATTAATCTGATCTTTAGATGTCCCATAGGAGGTCTCAATCATACAATCATTCCACCTCCTTCATAACATTTTATAGAGCATCAAAATGTCATTGCCCTCCATGTGAGACACTTTTATATTTTCCCATTGCTTCTTCCTTCTTGTCCTTCCAGAGAGAAGGATCCATTAACGACAGAAAGATAAAGTCACTGTCCCATTTTACACTGTATTTGCTGAACTTTCCATTCAGAAGCTTCCTCTCTGCCATTGACAGAAATTTGCTAGCCCTTAAATATGGACAGGAAAGGTTTTACATTAATGACTTGCTTAGAATTTATCAACTAGTGGAAATTTAGCCTCCTGAGAAACTGCCTGATAGTGATATACAAAGGGAAATAAATTTGCCTCAGCATTTTTAATATTGCACATGTCTTATATTTTGGGAAAGAAAAGTGCAACTTGATTTTCCTCTCAAAAAATTACAAAAAAAGAAAAGAAAAAGGATAATGCTGAATAGACATAAAAGAGTGGGGTGGGGTGAGACATTTAGCCTGTATCAATAACTGTTTACCAAGTGTAATAATTCTTGGTAACTTTAAGAGGAAGTTTTCATGCTGACCTAATATTTTCATAATTGCAACACACTTGTTTTTCTCCCATCTGTGTTGGCTCCTTCTTTGAGTATAAGCTCCTCCCAGATGAATTTTGGTCCCAGAACCTGCAGACCTCACCATCTTCAAATGCAGAGGGTAAAAATGCCTGATTTGCTGCAGTAAATCTGGCAACAGCTTACATAATTAAAAGTGGGCTGCACAGATCCATTAGATGGCAGCAAAGATACAGCATTTTCTAGACAAGTGACCCTGGTTGCTACCAGCAGCTTATCAGTTCTAAAGTAGTAGTTTACTTCTAGTTTTTTCCCCACCTCAAGATAAGAATGGGTTAAATCCTCCCTCCCTTCTCTCCTTTCCTTGCCCCTTGAAATATCTTTTTCCCTAAAGAGGCAGCAAAAGAACAAAAGAAGGGGAACTCATCAAATTTGCTGATGGCACTAAACTGGAAAGAATAGTTAACATCCCAGAAGATAGGCTCAAGATCAAGATCTCGACAGACTTGAACACTGGGCCCTTTCTAACAAAATGAAATTCATTGTAGAGAAACATATGGTTTTACAATTACACAAGAAAACACAAATGTACAGGTGCAGATTAGGTGAAACCAGGCTCAATAGCAGTAACTGTGAGAGGCATCTTGGAGTCTTAGTGGACAACTAGCTAAATATGAGCCAGTAGTACGCAGCAGCAGCCAAAAAAGCCAATGCAATCCTAGGTTGCATTAACGGAGGGACAGAATCAAGATCAAGTGAAGCATTAGTACAGTACCACTTTATAAAGCTTTAGTAAGACCACATTCAGAATACTTCATCCAGTTTTGGCTGCCCATGTTATAAAAAAGAGGTAGAGATTCTGGAAAGAATGCAGAAAAGAGCAACAAAGATTATTAGGAAGCCAGAGGATAAAACATATGAAGAATGGTTGGAGGAATTTGGTTGATCCATTCAGGTGAAAACAAGGACTAGGGTTGACATAATAGCATTTTCCCATTATCTAAGGCAGGGTTGTCAAACTCACGTCATCACGGCATCGTCACATGACATATTGGGACTTCTTTCCCCTTTGCTAAACTGAGTGGGAGAAGGGCCAGGATGTGACAATTCCTGCTGGTGGGCCATGAGTTTGACAGCCCTGATCTAAGGGGTTGCCACAAAAAAGTGGGTATCAACCTATTTTCCAAACAAAGCACCTGCAGGCAAAACAAGAAATAATGAAAGGAAACTAATCAAGGAGAGAACCAACCTAGAACTAAGGAGAAATTTCCTGACAAAGCAATTAACCAGTGGAATGAATTGCCAACAGAAATTGTGGGTGCTCCATGATTGGAAGCTTTTAAGAAGGCACTGGACAGCAACTTGTGTGGAATGTATAGAGTATCCTGTTTGAGCAGGGGGTTGGACTAGAAGACCTCCAAGGTCCCTGCATGTCATATGCCTGTTATTCCTAGCCAATTTCTGAGTGAAGAATTGCAAGTTATGATGACAAAAATTGTTGTCTTATCCAAGCTGGGAAAACCTCCTTGATGCAGTTTGAAGATAAAGGTCCTGTCATACTGCCCAACAGATGCAAAACGGACACAATGGACGAGAAAAATGTTCCATCAGTTGTCATCCGCTCTCAGAAGGGGCAAAAATTTGCATAACCGGAGCAGATAACAGGGACGGGGGAAGGATGCAGGGCGTATGGAAAGCGGATGCGGAACGGAAGCCCAGCAGATGGAAGCGGATGGGAGCGGATGGCACATCCGCTAGGCTTCCAGGGGGCCTCAGCAAAGCAGATGCGGAATGGATACAGCGGAAGCAGAACGGACGCCGAACGGATGAAGCGGATGCAGAGCGGATGCACAGCGGATGCACAGCGGAAGCCTAGCGG